>BDMV01000002.1:41267728-41321352 GCA_008326285.1 Oryza officinalis | reverse complement strand
CTTTTGTGCCAGGTCCTATATCCGTTTAGCTTTGATGGCCATGATCTGAAGGTGTGCTTCCACGCCGAGACAGTGGGTTTGGCTTGCCTGAAAGGAATTCTGTCTGTTTCGGCGTTGATTAGCCAGGTTGGGTCGCAGTCGCCCATGGGGCCCAGGAGATAGCGATGGGATTTATCGTCGGTGGGGATCAAGATTTGGTTTTTGAAGACCTAAATCGTGAGAACAACGATGAAAATATAAGGCCTGAGGGGGACAGAGAGTAAAACCCTAACTTGGAGAAATTGACGGGGAAAGTTATAATGCAGGGTTGAACGAGTCGACTTACCGCGGGGATCTCAGAGGCGTAGAATGGGGCGGAAGCCATTGTTGTTGAAGAAGGGATCGCTGCGAAAGGGGTCGATGTCGATGGAGTACCGAGCGGTCGCCAGAGTTGAAGAACACGAAGAGCTTGTTGAATCGGCGGCGGAAGTTGTCGAATCTGGATCTGCGCGGTTTTCAGACAAGACCTAGCTAAGAAGTCGATGGGTTCCTCGGAGCTAATTCCGCCACATTATATAATGAAGCGGAATTGGGGGGCATGTGTTAACGGTGAAATTTGGTAATCGACTTGGAAGGGAAGAGGAATCGAAGCAGAGAAGGAGGATTGAGTTCGAGCCAGATTAGGAGTCGTATCGGACCCGGTAGCCGTATCGGACTGGGAAAGATAATGCCATAAAGAGCGTATCGGCCGATACGGATTCGGTTTGATTGAAGGCCGATATGGGTTGTAAGTTGACAGCTTCAACGTAGGCTTGGTTTGGGCTCAAGATAAGCTTTAAGGAGGTTGCCAAATAGAGATAAAGCTCAGTTTTAGGCAACTGTATCTTGTAAATTGGGTAGTTATGTTGTTTGTTAGTTGTAGATAAGATAGTACCCGACAAGGGTTCTGTTGTTATCTCGGGTATAAATATCCGATAGTTTGTACATGTAAAAAAAGAATCAATCACACAATCAAATCAATCTACTTTCGGCGCATCGCCAACCCTCGCAAGAGGTCTTCTTCGACGAGTTCTTGCTTCTTCGGAGCAGAGGTAAGAACTCGTCCCCGACGATCTGCATCGTCGGGGCTAACGTGTCGCTTTAGACACGTTAAGCCTCGATGAGTGATCGTCGATTATCATGTCTTGAATAATTTTGACAGGTATCTTAATTAAGCCTTGCCAGCGGTTTACTCGCTTTAGGGTTTATTGCCGACGATGGTTTAATTCTTATGCTTGGCCAGATTGTTCAATGCAGCTACCATCCCCAAAAGCAATCGACGACCTGATTTTCTTCTGCGTTAAGTCTCAATTCACACTTCGAGTTGCCATCGACCTTAGTCCTGTTTTGAGATCTAACACGAAGCCTGTTTTCGGTTGTAACTAAGGATAGTGCCGGGGTTTTAGCCGGTCTTATCTAACGCATGTGGTTGCTTTATGTTTCTTGCATGTGTTTGCCACTTATATGTGCAGATCGATAAGTATAGATACGTCGATCGTGAAGTAATCTTAAGATTTCTTTATGGTTGATGTGTTTATATTGGCCGATTGGCTCGTATAAGTTTGCACTAGAGTACTAGCTAGTGTAGTTACCTTCGTTATCCTTATCGGCCGATATTATTAGTTGAGATCTACATATCAATGAAGGCTGATAAGATTAGATTCATGTTTTACTTATTTTCTAAGTGAGCCGATATAGCTTTGCCCTATCGGCTGGGCTATGACAATGTGTCATCGGTCTATTGACCGATCGGCCATTGTTCTCTGACTTGGTTTACTTGTTTCTTGTTGATTGCAGATCAAATCAACTGGCACGCTCTACTTACGACTAGGCAAGCCATTTGGACCTGCACTGGAGTTAAGCAGATCTCCCAGGCCGTCGTGGTAACGCGGAACCCGTTTGGTTGCTGGACGGGTCGAAATTCTGCGCCAACGCGATGGTTTATTTTCTACTCCTTCTGTTTTAGATTATAAGTCGTTTTGACTTTGGTCAAAGTCAAACTGCTCCAAGTTTAACCGAGTTTATAAAAAAAAACATATTCAACACAAGACAAATATAATATGAAAATATACTCAATTATAGATTTAATAAAACTAATTTAATGTTATAGATATTAATATATTTGTCTACAAACTTAATCAAACTTGAAGTAGTTTGGCTTTAACCAAATTCAAAACGACTTATAATCTGAAATGGAGGTAGTAGTATAATGAATATGGACAACATCCCATCGCGTACTAGGTAGCAATATTGGGAGGAAGATAGTATGAAACTATTATTTGTAAGTGTTACAAGTGTAAATACTCAATCGTGAATATCGCATCTGCCACTGGAAACGATCAAGGCGGCCGAGATTTCCTTGATGCATATAAAGACCGGCAGCCAACGTGGTAGTGTGTTTCACCTGCGTACAAGGACAACAAGAAACGACTCGGCACGCCCATTGTATGCTACTCTCTCTGTTTCATATTATAAGTCGTTTTAATTTTTTTCCTAGTCAAACTTTTTTAAGTCTAATCAAGTTTATAGAAAAATATAACAACATTTTGAACACAAAAGAAATATATTAAACGATAGATTTAATAAAACTAATTTGGTATTGTAGATGTTTTTAAATTTCTCTATAAATTTGATCAAACATAAAAAATTTAAAAAAAAATCAAAACAACTTATAATATGAAATAGAGAAGTAACTATCTCGGACGATGCAGTGTGAATAGCTGCATAGTATATTGGGGGGGTACGTAGCAGTACTGTTCTCAGGCACATTTATCGTATGCCAGTTGACATGCTGCACACAGACAAATTAAGGAGGGTCGTAGCTAGCCAGACACGGCCACAGGCGCGGTGTATTGCATGGTGCAGTTTTTCTTTTTGTGGAAAAATAGGGGGTAGTAGTGCATCATGCCATGCATTGGATGAATTGAAGATGTTACGTGATGCTGGCCGCCCTTGTCGTCTCGTGCGATTTTCATAGCCAAGTCTGACAAAAGACTTAACAACTAGAGAATCATAACTCCAAGTCTCCAACGGGTTGTAGCTGTTAACGATCGAGTGGCACAACCAAAAAAATGATCCGCCTCAAAAATCCAACGATGCATGCATAATGTGATTAAACAAAAAAGAATTTCAGGAAACATTTTTGGACCGAATTAGATCGTATAACAAAAATCCTAGTTGAGGGGTTACAGGACAGAAACTGCTGGGGGATCCAGCTGCTAGCTGATCTGATTACAAATGAAAAACAGTAGTAGAATTGTACCGTGGACAACTACTGTAGTAAGTTTGCACTACTATGAGGACAGCAGTAAATTAACTATATGAACAGTAAATTCATACCATGTGAGGGGAACAGTATTTCGGAGAACTTAATTTCGTCCGTACATTTGTAATCGGATGGCAAAGAAAGAGCCTAATGCAATTTACTGTATTTATATGCAGCAACCACATTGCTACCTGGGGTGGCCAGCTGCAAATCCATTATCACTAGTACTTTACTTGGTGCCCTTGGCTTCAGCGAAACAAAAGTTCTCTTCCGAAAGCTGAACAGTTGAAACCGAATGTTACAGACAGCACATGGCCTTGTAGAATTAACGGCCCAGGATTCCGGTCCATATGGGCCATCTACTAGATTGTTGGGCCCTTCGAGTATTAATAGATGGGCTGTGAGTTGTAGCAGATTGGGCTGAAAACATGAGCACTCACTCCCCTTCCGTGGGCTACCACAATGCACGCGCAGCTAATTAAGCGCTCTAATGGACCAAATGTCCAATGGAGACCATGTCTTGAGCTGGCCCTCATCCAGTCATCCTGGACCATTTCAACCAAAGCAAAGCCCTATTCTGATTTGAGAAGCTTTTTCGGTTTTCCTTATCTCTCGTGCCTTTGAATAGCCCCGATGCAATTGGATTTTCTAGTCACTATCTGATCACCTGGAGTGAATTTGCTGCAGAAAAGAGGTGATTGCTTTGTATAAGATCTCACAGAGGCTAATAATTTACTATTCTATTTGTTCTAGAATATAAGCATCTTTTTGCTATATACCTAGATATTTCTTTTTAACAAATAGCCAGAACGATTATATTTTGAAATGGAGAGAATCACCTAAACATCTGCAGCGGTGCAAAAAGAATTCCGAGTCAAAGATTCTTCAGATAAACCACCTATACTTTTAATACTAGTATTACTTATTTGTTCAGTTTAGCCTTCGTTAAAAAAAACTGCAGTTAGCCATGGTTTAGGAGAAGACACTGAAGAAATTAGGGATGAAATTAAGGAGGCAGCAGGCTGGGACAGCTCTTAACGTACTGCAAGGGCATGTTCACCATTCAAGTGAGCAAGACATGCTATTTGGCAGATATGAATATATGAAGCATATCTTCAGACAGAGCTAGCTGCTGCTAGTATTATTTTGGTGTCATGATAGAGTAGTCTTCTACTATCATTGCTCCTGAATGGATGGCAATAAAAACTGAACAGGCAGAGTACAACTAGGTTGGCTTTGTGGTGTTTTATTAATCACCGGATTATTTATTTATTTTACACAAGTGACCTTTTTTTCCTTTTAATACAGTAGACTTATTATTGTTGTGTATTATGGCTCTGCAGCATTGCACAGGACTTGGATCAGACTATGTAACCAGGGCGTTTATATAACGTCAGACATGGCCAGCTTCACTATTGCTTTCCTCTTGATTGTGTGGCGCCCTACACAATTAGATGAAGATTTTGAATTTATAATGCCATGAAAAGAAATGAAATGCAAACGTTCAGTTGCACAAAAGAGAGGGAAAAGAAAGCCTCGAACAAAAAGAAAAAGAAATGGTTGCCCTGCCTTTGTAGAGAAGTAGATTGCAATGATGAACCCTTGAACTCCAAAGCAAGATTTCAGGTGCCATTCGCATAAACTAAACCGGTTTGAGAGATGTTGAGCTCAGCGTAGGGAATCAGTATTATAACCAATGATGATCCTGCAGCCACACACTATCATGGAAGATTAATAGATTAACATGAGTGACAGAACTGATGACCTTCAGGTGTTCCATTCAATCGTATCACTCAAGTTTTCCTTTCTTAATTATCCACCCATAATCTTCGTGTTTGCTCGCCAGATTTGCAGACAGGGCGTGGCAAGCTCTGGTAAAACTAATGTGTTTCAGCTCATTAACCGATGAGTTTGTCCAGTTAATGGCTAGAGGAAATTAACCATGCGTTTCTGAACCTTTAAACAGCTAGGTCAAACCCTCGGACTAGTAGAGCTCAAGCCATGTCCTCCTCATGGAGCAGTTTTTAACATGGACATTTCGTTAGTTATGGGAATGCGAGCTCTGAATTTTCCTGAAACGGAAGAATCTTGCTGCCTCTATGTCAGAAATTCAGAGAGGAAAATCACCAGTGGCAGGCAGGCGCTTGATCCGATACAATGGTTGTGAAAAATAAACGGCCAGCCTCAATAATTAACTTGAGCCATGATTAATTGTATAATATAACCAAACTTTTAACCTGCATTTTAAATCTTTTTTCGAAACAACCTGCACTTCAAATCTTCATATTTGGAAGTACTAGTAATTTTCACGTTTCATATTATAAGTCGTTTTGACTTTTTTTTAATCAAATTTGTTAAGTTTGATCAAGCCTATAAAAAAATATAGTAATATTTTCAACACAAAACAAACATACTATTAAAATATATTGAATGTTAGATTTAATGAAACTAGTTTGGTGTGATAGATGTTGATATAGTTTTTTACAAATTTGATCAAACCTAAAAGTTTGACTAGAAAATAAATTAAAACGACTTATAATATTACTTTGGACTCATCTAACCAACCAAACAACAAAACCATACTATTTCACTCCTTCGATGATAAGGTGATCTATCTTAGTATAAACACAACATTTTCTTAGATAATGAAATGAACCTGATACAAGTGCAGATGTTCACATGTTATTTTCATTAAAACTTCCATATGAAAAAAAGGAAGAAAAAAGATACATTTCGCTTAATTAAAGTAGAACTTTTATGGTCGCAGACAGTGCGACCTTTTTCCTTTCGTTTGGAGTTTAGACCCACCATTGATTTACTAATTGCCGTGTCTTTAATTAAGTGGTGACAAGAATTGGATAAACAAATTTATCCAGAGGTGCTCCACATCCACTCCATTTGATTTAACAAACGCTAAGTAGCTAACCTACCTATGTCGCGCCTAACCGTAGCTGCTAATGAAAACACGACCAAACGCAAACGTAGCTAATTAAACTAGCTATAGGTTATCTGAGTAATTAATACAATAAATCTAATGTTGGACATAAATTCCTTGTGAACATTAGAAGTCCAACACATGATGACTTAATTAAGATTGTAATGGTAAATTCAGTTATTGACCACTGTATGACAATGATATTTCCAAAAGAAAATTATCAGGGCCTTGTTAGAATGCAAGATTTTTTTCTCGATTCGAATATAATTGAACTGATTGATGTGAAAGTAACTTTGGCCTGCATTAGAAGAGAGCATTTAACTAGTGAACCAACCGAGTCCTGTATCTAGGAGCCCATCATGCTCATCTGATCCCCAGCAAAACCCTGCAAGATCCTACTCACTTCTGAGCCCCTCCATCCAGACTTTTGCATGCCACTCTGGTCCCTGTTTCACATGTCTCCTTCCAATTCAAGTCCCAAATCCTAATCAATACCCTTGCTAGTACTCATCAGAGTTCATCAATGACAGTCTGGTATATGAATAGTTGCATTGCAAATTCCCACTCCTTCACCCTTGAATCCCAGAAAAAACCACCTCATGTTAGGTACTAAATTAGTGAAATTCTTGACCTTTCAAAAAGAAAAAAAAACATTGTTAGCAAGGCTAGGGAGTTGCCCCTGATCTCTATCTCTCCGAGCATGTCTTAGTGGATGCTTTCACGGGTGTGAGTGTGGTTGAGCATGTGTAGTAGTGTGCGTGCGCGTATGTGTCTTATATGTAATCGAAAAAAACCATTTTTAATATTTCCATTATCCAAAAGAAAAAAAAGAGAGAAAATTTTGCATCTTACTTATTTGGCCCTTCCTTCTCTCTCCTCCCCAACCACTTGGGCATCATGATATAAGTAGAGCCACCAAGAAACCATTTCCAAGGGCTCACAGAAAGTCAGGGCCTAGCCAGCCAGTGGTTATAACCGACCCCCCAGTGAAAGTTTCAGACCCCCGTTTTAGCAAGTGAGAGAGGCCCTGGGACTCTCGCTCGCTCGCCCAAGATGAAGTTTATGAAACTTGGCACCCGGCCTGACACCTTCTTCTCCAACGAGTCCGTGAGGTGTTTTTTCTGAGAAATCCTGATTTGTGCAATCAATCAATCTTGGCATGGTTTCAGTGCCTGGGATTCTTGCCTGTCTGAGGTGATTGATTCGTGGTTGCCTGATTTTGTGATGTTTGTTGTGATGTTCACAGGTCTGTCTGCACAGAGGTCGCCACTGACCTGCAAATCTTGGTGGGTGACTGCTTGTATCAGCTTCACAAGGTAATGGGACATGCAAGATTGTTCTTTGTTCTGTTTCGACGTGGTTCAAGAACGGATCTTATCTGCACCTTTTGTGATCATTAGGTCGTTTAGGGGAATTTTGATTTGGTTGCATGTTTGGATCATTTCTTATTGAAGAATTTGTTGATGATGTTGTTGGAATTTGTTTGACAGTTTCCTCTGCTCTCGAAATGCCTGCTTCTGCAAGCGCTCTGCGCGGAGTCTGGATGCGGCGGCAATGGCGGCGACGTGATCGAGCTCCCGGGCTTCCCGGGCGGCGTCGAGGCGTTCGACGCCTGCGCCAAGTTCTGCTACGGCATCACCGTCACGGTGAGCGCGCGGAACCTCGTCCCGCTCCGCTGCGCGGCGGCGCACCTCGGCATGTTGGAGGCCGCCGACCGCGGCAACCTCGCCGCCAAGCTCGACGCGTTCCTCGCCTCCTGCCTCCTCCGGCGATGGAAGGACGCGCTCGCGGTGCTCAACTCGACGCGCCACTACGCGCCGCTCTGCGAGGACATTGGCCTCACCGCCCGGTGCGTGGACGCCGTCGCGGCGCTCATCGCAAACCCGGCGGCTCTCCCCTTGCACTCCACGTCGGCGTCGCCGTGGTGGGCGCACGACGTCGCCGAGCTCGGGGTTGACCTGTTCTGGCGCATCATGGTGGCCGTCAAGGCGACCGGCGCCGTGCACGAGAAGACCGTCGGCGACGCGCTCAAGGCGTACGCGCGCCGGTGGCTGCCCAACGTCGCCAAGGACGGGATCGTCGTCGGCGCCGACCAGCCGTTCGACGGGGCCGGCAATGGCGACGACGGCAATGCCAGCGTCAAGCAGATCGCCACGAGGCACCGCCTCCTCCTCGAGAAGATCGTGAGCCTGATCCCCGCGGAGAGGGACGCCGTCTCCTGCAGCTTCCTCCTCAAGCTCCTCAAGGCGGCGAACATACTCAGCGCGTCCGCCACGTCCAAGGCGGAGCTGGTGCGGAGGGTGGCGTGGCAGCTCGAGGAGGCCACCGTCGCCGACCTGCTGATCCCGTCGCTGTCGTGCGTGTCCGAGACGCTGTACGACGTGGACGCCGTGGCGGCCATCCTCGACGAGTTCGCCCTGCGGCACGCGGCGGCGATCGCGGCCGCCGCGCCGCCGCCGCCGGCGCTGGCAGTGAGCCCCGACGACGACAGCCCGGCGCGGTCCGGCGGGCACCGTCGTTCGCGCTCGGCCGAGAGCGTCGGGTTCGACGGCGCACGGCGGTCGTCGTCGGCCGCTCCCGTGTCGCCCGACGCGCTGGTCAGGGTGGGCAGGTTGGTCGACGGTTTCTTGATCGAGGTGGCCCGGGACCCCAACATGCCGCTGGACAAGTTGCTCGCCATTGCCGAGGCCGTGCCGGACAGCGCCCGCCCGGAGCACGACGGCCTCTACAAAGTCGTCGACACTTACCTCAAGGTGAATTTTTTTTTCCTCATTCCATTTTCATTTAGGTATTGACCTACTTGGAAGTTGGAACACCACAAACATTACAAAATTGTCATGATCTTTAACTTAATATCTAAACATTAATCAAGGTATCAATCTTGTTCTGGTTTTGGATTTTTGGTTTCTGAACTTTTTTTGGTGATAGGTGCACCCGGAGATGAGCAAGAGCGCAAGGAAGCGGCTGTGCAGGGTGCTCAACTGCCGGAAGCTGTCGGACAAGGCGTGCGCGCACGCGGCGCAGAACGAGCTCCTCCCGCTCCGCGTGGTGGTGCAGGTGCTCTTCTTCGAGCACGCGCGCGCGGCGGCGGTGGCGGGCGGGCACGCCGCCGCAACCGAGCTGCCGAGCAACATCAAGGCGCTGCTGCAGTCCAAGTCCGGGTCGGAGGAGGACGACACAGACCGCGTGGACGAGCAGCGGCTCCGCGTGCTCGCCGCCGGCGCGTCGCCGGGGGACGACTGGAGCGTGGAGGGCCTGCGGCGCGCGGCGTCCAAGATCGCCACGCTGCGGATGAAGCTGGAGGAGGATGACCACGACGGCGCCGGCGACGACGACGAGTTCGTGCGCAGGCAGCAGGCCGGGCTGGCGCGCAGCGCGTCGCTGCGGTTCAGGGCGTTCTGCGCCATCCCGGCGGCGAAGCCGAAGCGGATGTTCAGCAAGCTGTGGCCGCTGGCCAGAGGCGTCACCACCGAGCGGCATTAGCAAACTACTCCAGTAGCCATTACAACTAGGTTTTGTGATCTTCTTCTTCTTCTTCTTCTTCTTTGCTTCTTCTTGGGTGTCTTGCTTGCCCAAGGCCTGAGAATGCAAGTTTCTTTGTTTGTCTCTTCTACCTCTTCTTCTTCTTGCTTCTCCTTTTCAATTACAGTGTCAAGGCCAAGTGTACCTTCCAGGCTTCCATGTAGTTGTAATCTTCTTCTATTCTTTTTTGTGAGGCATGTAATTGTAAGCTTAATTATTAAAAATAAATAGGAATTGCACAGTTTACTTATGTAAGGAGTAAGGTGAATGGATGGAGTACAATTTACTTCATGCACATTTCCTCAGTAATTTTGCTGAATATGCTGATGCATGGAACTCAAATATCAGTGATAACCGGCATCGTATTTGCTTTGTATCTATATTCGATAATATTTGTTTTGTTTCTATTTTTATATTTGGGTGTTTGTATTTGTTTATGATTCTGGTAAATATGAAAACAAATGTAGTAGAACGCAGAACTACTTTACAATAACAAATGTGGTAGAACGCAGAACTACTTTACAATCATATATGAGTCGTTTTCACCCTAGTTAGAACCTATGGCCACCCCAATTTCCTCTTTTAAATAGTATATTATTTGGGCAAACAAATTGTGCATGAAAAATCATATATTAACAAACAAGACTTTTATGATTCAAAGGCACCATATTTTATATTGTTAATATAAAGGTTCTTAGAGATAAAAAAAATAATACTAAAAATAATTATACCTCATGGTGTGTTCTTAAGGACTGTAAAACCACTTGACAAAATGATTTTGCAAGTATACTCACTTCATTCCAAAATATAGGTAGTTCTAAGTCTTTAGCAAAAAATAAGATAAAGACAAAAGATTATTTTTTTAGTCATTTTAATGGTTAAATTTTAAATTTTGAGTTGCTTATATTTTCTGTCCAAGCATCTCATTTGTTGAAAATGTATAGATTTCTGTGCACTGAAATCAGCATCTCTTATGACCATAGTGCACATCGCAGTTTTCATGGTGCAAATAGCTAAAGAGGTCATCACCATGCACTATCTCCCTTTCTTTAATGCGCGACCGAGTAGCAAGCCTATGATTGTTATCCACTTGGCTTGAGAAAAATGCATCCTGAAGAGACCCAAGAGGGAGAGAGGAACAACGAAGCATGGAAAATCCATGAGGGAATCAAATGCATTGCGGATATTATTATTTCATCTTCTTTTTACCTGAAAGATCCCCTTTGTTAGGTCTCGCGTGTGTGTAGGGGGGTATATATGCCCGGCCGCGGCATGATGATTTGGTGATAAGACCTCGAGCTCGAAATGTTGTTGGGTCAGCAACCACTATAAACAAGAACAGGTCAGCATGGGCAGCCTTTTCTAGCCACCCTATGATCCTTTAACTTGTTGCTCAACACTAGCATGGGGGCAGGCTCATCCACCCTTGGCCCCAATGTTGCTTCAAAGGATGTGTCATGTCCTAGAGGAAATTTTTTCACCAGAATATATACACCTCAGCAAAACAATCTTGTGAGATCCTATATTGCTATCATGGTAGTATGATTTGTCTTTTGCCCATTGAATGGTGGATGACTCTCTCAATGTACTCCAAGCTGTTTTGTTAAGACTCATTAATTATATGATTATTAAAGGTCAAAGATGAGTTCATGGAAATGAAATTGACACTAAGAAAACTACAAATCCTACTGAAATATACAACTACAAAAATTGTGTTTCTAATGGTAGACATTTTCTGTTGCCAAGCTCGCTGTAAATTAAAGCATGCACTACAACCAATTTCGGTAGGAAAAAACACCAATCAAAGGACAGTGGTGGGGAGGAGAGGCAGTGAATATGGCGTTGGACCTGCGTGGTACTCACTATGGAAGGTCTTATCTCCAAGACGACATCTTTCTCCTCATCGATGGCGGTAGCGGGAGCGTGGTGGTGAAGGCAGAGCAGTCGCCCTCGCCGCCACCCATGTCGTCGTATGACTACTACATCATCCACCATTGTCAAAGAGTGATCTTCTCAAGTGGGGAATCGATGGACACCCCCCTCCCTTCATGTCTTTGGCGCCCAGTGAGTGAGAATGCTAGACATGAGTTGTTGTGGTAGTAAATGAGGCGAAATTGGTTATACAGGTTCGGCCACGTGGAGTGTAATACCTCACTCATGTTGTGTTATTGTTTTGATCTTTGATTTAGGGTCTAACTTACAAGGATGATGCAAAACTTATCAAGTTTCTTTGGCTTCAATTTCCCTTTTCAAAGGCCTTGGCTCTTTCCTTATAGTCAGTGGGAGAATACAACGGTGGCCAAAACCTTGGGGTCAGTTACGAGATGTCTTGTCGCTCGCAGATCAATGCCCCTGGACGCTAGGCTCTTGTGAACCTCCCATGGAGCCAACTTGGGAAGAAGCCGTGTTGATCCACCACGCGTCCCACACAACTGTAGAAAGATTCGGGTAGAAGGTTAGAGTCCTAAAGACCGATGATGGGGCCCACTTATTGGCCTCAGTTGGTGAGATGTGTAGAAAGGTTGTGAGACCTACTGGGTGACATGTTAGTCAATTGTGCCGCCTGACAGCCTACACCCATTCCCCATAAGGGTGATGATGGTGCGCAAGACGGTCAGGGCAGGCGCCATCCTGTCGCCCCGATCATCTGTCAGGTAGATAAGTGTCTTGTTGCATTTAATGCAAAGCTTACATGCAGAAGAGCATAGCAGCACACCGTGTCTCATCGTCATTAATGTGTCGTTGTTGTCCTCGAGCAGCTTGGGATACCGACCTTGGGGGCAAGGGATGATCATGCTCTAAGCTTGGATCCTGCCTGCATTCTGAGAGGAGATCCCAAGCTCAGTCCTACACAGAGTGAGCCCAGGTTCTTGATTTGCCTCCTTTTGGGCGTATCATAAGTGTTACTTATGACAGAGTGAAAATTACTTGGGCCGTCCGACCTAATGACGTGTCACTAGGGGTTCGAGCAGTCGGTGGTGCGGACCCTGATTCGCACTTCACCGACAACCATATATACTTGTTCAACACCCTCCCCGACGTCACCAACAAATATAACGCCAAAGTACACATAGCTTGTCCAATTCATTTTTTTTATCTCTTCTCTTTGCACACAAGGGCTGCTTGGATATGGATTGATACCATGCAAGTATCAGACTGGTATTGAGGGTATGTGTCTTACTGTCTAGTGCTTACGGGTATCAATCGGTTTGTACCTGATGAATATCGGCTGATATTTATGTAGTACCAGATCTGTTACTGCAGGTATCCTATTTTTTATCATACTGTTTAGATGGATGATTCATTTGTTACCATACCGCGCGTATCCTATTTGCAGTCTCCTTTCACTTAATACTCCAACAGCCGGGAAAAACACGCATATGCACCCGGTCGATGGATGATCGATCGACAGCCGGCGGACAGGGCATGCGGCCAACAAATGCGTGCTGATCGACAGGGAGGACAGGCAGCAGCTAGCAACCTATCCCTCCGGTTACGACGAGCTGAGAAAGCCAACCAGCCAGCCACACACATGCTGACGTGCATGCGCCATCACCACACGCTAATAATCAACCAATCGATCGATCGATTCGGCCGTTTCCCTTGTTGCGACGCTCGATCGATCGCACTTCCAGCTCCAGGTGAAACGTGCGAGAGGGATAGCAGCAGTAGTTGTTGTACGCGGCTGGTTGGCTAGCTGATCGATCGTGTGCAGAAGATGCCGCCCTCACGAAGTACTCGTCGCGCGCTGGGGATGGATGGATGGATCGATCGGAATCAATGTGCGTGCGGGTTGGCATGGCATGGGATGCATGCAGGGTTGGGTTTTTAGGACCACCGGCATGCAGCGATCGACACATCGTCGGCGTTTTGCGGAAATGCAGACGAGCCGTACGCGGTGGCGCATGCATGGGGGCTGCCTGCCTCTGGCTCCTGGCCTAGCTGTGGGGGTGATGATTAATTATGTACTACACCTCAACGTGTTCGTACTTAGTAGTATCGCCACGTAAACTTCCCAAAGAGAATATAGATATTGTTTATACTCTTTTCGTACACAAATAAATCAATTTAAACATAGGCTATGTTTAGATTAATATACAGAAGTTATTTTTTTAGAACAAATTAATAGAGTACACATTCGATTGATCTTTGCATGGTATACGCACATAGCTCAAGGATAATAAGAAAAAAAAGAAGACGAGACATACACCCACACTTTACAATAACATGATAACTTAAACAGAATTATTGCTAAATGTCTGTTGATGAAAAATTGTGATCAAAATCTTGTAAATTTTTAATATTAGGATTGGCTTCGTGATTCATGCTTTGGTTACCGATGACGACCCGATGAGTTAGGGGTTAGGGTCCTGGGTTGCGAAGGGAGCAGGAGGGGGTGGGAGAAAGGGGGAGAGGGAGAGATGCCAGGCTTGGAGGGATGGTTGTGGGGGATAACAGCCTAAAAACATGGGCGAATCTACATACAACTCACGTGATGCACATGACACATCTAAATTGGAAATATCATTAGTATTAGTTCATTTTAGCACATAAATAGAATACAATATTTATAATTGATATGTTGAGAATACCCGGTAATTTTTTTCTAGATTCGTCCCTAAAAGTGGACAGTGGACACGGCCGGGCGATGCCAGAGCCGTGGGGATGAAGGAAAGTGTGGTGGATGGTGTTGGCAGCAAAAACAAACTGGAGCTTATGGTTAGGAGGCACCGAGTGGTGGTGACGGATCTAGCGGTAGGGCAAGGGCACTCATCGCCGGTGGCTTGGGGAAGAGGATGGAGAAAGGGAAGGATGTTGGTAGCCTCGTCAGCACCATTGACACCTTTCGGCTCGCGGTGCGGGAGGCGGGGGAGCGTGCATCCGCGGGTTAAATGATGGCGAGCGAGACCAAGTGTGGGAGTTTGAGAATGTTGTATGAATCTCAAAACGATCTAACGGTATATAATTCACAAGAATTTTTTTTCTATCAAAAGCTATGTAGACAGTTCCTATTTATTTTTTTTTCACCATAGCCTATCCATCTATACTTTTATTAATTGATACTCTAAGAAAGATTAACTACAAATATCTAATCGTTGATTTGATGTATTGTATTATCGTACATGTAGATCATATTGAGGTTTATATTAAATCAATCACACAATATATAGAGATAGCGTCACATTTTTTTCCCTTTTAATCTCTTCGTTTCAAAGTATACGACACATGAGTATGTCCAACTGGTGCTCATAAAATCACATGGTACAAACGTACAGTTACATATGGACGTACTTATATGCATGTGGCTGCCGAGATTTCTCGCTTTACCCCGACCTGGTGACGTGCTGATGATGGCATTAATCAGCGGCCAGACCGACAAATAACGTGGATGTCGATGTACAAATTAATCACTCCACATCATCGCCACATCAACTGGGAAGTAATCAAATGACCTCCTAATTTGTCTTGCCTAGCTGCACAGGGGACACGCTGCAAGCAACGCCACAATCTCACACAACGCAAAGGGAGACGCAGATCGACAACCTGATTACCCTGATGCACAAGTGCACAGGCAACATGGCACATTTGCAACCAACCAAAAAGTCATCATCACATCGACTAGAAGCATCAAGGCTACTACTACATGCTTAGGTAATTAATCAATCAATCTCACACTCTCTCTCTCTCCATGTACTACATGATGCAGAGACAGCATAGCTGCAAAGGCATAAATCTCCAGAATTGGGTTCAGGACCACATGTATAATTAAGCGGCATCATTGAGGACCTCTGGCGATTTGTTTATGGATCTTTTTTGTGGTTAATTATTCTGGAGATGTTAGCAAGATCCTAGGCAATAACCCAGCACAAAGCCCTGGTCACAGGTTGTTTTCCAGGCTCGTTTGTACTTGTATCTGTTTGCTTCTTCAGTTAGTTAGTTTAATTATCTGTGAAAGCGCAAAAGTACAGTCCCAGCGCATGTGCACAAGAAAATAAAATTGTGTACTAGTGTACGTACGTGCAGCTAGATACGACCAGATAACTTAATTTTGCAAATAAAAAAAACAAAGAGAAATAAATCGGCAACATATATAAAACGGTGGTCACAGGTATTGAAGTGAGGCCAACCTGCATTGCCCTACAATTCAAGGGCTAAGCTAGCTAGATATCCCAAACTTCCAGCATGGCAAGTCAAAAAAATGCCAAAAAATTGTCGGAGTAACAAATATTAGTTAGAGCTTAAGTTTAATCCAAACTTTTAAGAAGGGACGAAACATAATTAGGTGGAATAATTGCATTTTGTATCACCCTAAACTAATTCCCCTGAGGTTAACTATTGTAGGGTTGCAAGGAAGATGCCTGGCAAAATTACACCTTGACAGGTTGTTTTCCTGGACCATAGCTGTTACCTGTGAAAAGCACAAAGGACAAGAGTGTGCATGTGCACATACATATATATCTGGTGTACGTGCGAGACTAGGCATGACCACACCAACATTTATGTCACTTTAAGAATATATCTATTATCTATATGTGCTTTACATGGTTTTATGTATACAATGATAATTAACCAAGTACTCATCTGATGTGGAACGACAAAGGGTGCCAGCATGCGTGTCTTTAACAAGTTCATGCACACAAAAAGTCTTAGCCACCCCTCACAGTAAGATGCATTTGGTTTCCTACAAAGGGTCAATTATGACTTGTATCATTCTGGATGAGTCTCTTTGAGATGTGTAAGGACGTATTCAACCTGCTACTAGACGCTAGGAGAAGAAAACCTTCTTTTTTTTTTTGCCAAGCCGGCTTTTCGCTTGGTGGCACACCACATCGACAACTACTTAGGCAAGTCGAGGCATAGTTAGAGGTGAAGACATGCATAAGACAGTTAAGACTTGAGCCATATGCTAACTCTGTAATCCTTATAAAAATACTATTTAATTTTTTAAAATACTTACTCATCTATTTATCAGCTCATCCATGCACAGGAGGATTAGGATTTCCTGGCTCCTCCCTTGGTGCAGGGTACCAAACATGGGCTTTCTTACTAAAAGACACTATTACCTATACAGTTAAAATGCACCACTAACATTATCACATAGAGACTCATTTCCTGTGCAAAATTGAAAAGGAAAAGAAAAAAGGGGAGGAAACTATCGATCGTACGTCCAATTCTTTTAAAAAAAATCGGATGGTCAAATGTTTCAGTTGACTAACGAGTGAAACATTAACTTGTATATGGTAAAACAAAAAATCAGCAATTGAAACATTTAAAAATTTTATGAAACACAGTAAAAACATGCGCTGAAACATGTTACCATCACGTATGTGTTAACAGCAGATTTTCGTAATCGACCCGAAAAGAAAAGAGGAAACCGAAGCAGAGAGGAAGGATTAAGTTGAAGTCGGACAAGCATCGTATCGGACTCGGTGAACGTATCGGACTGGGAGAAGCGCTAGCAGGGAGAGTGTATCGGCCGATACGGATTCAATATGGTCGATTGGCCGATAGAGGCTGGAAGTTGACAGAGTCAGCGTGGGCTTGGTTTGGGCTCGAGATAAGCTTCAAGGAAGTTGCCAAATAAAGATAAAGTTCGGTTTTAAGCAATTGTATCTTGTAAATCAAGTAGGTTTAGATCTAATTTGTGGCAAGGGTCTGCCGTAAAGACATGTTTGTTAGTTAGAGATAAGATCGTGTCCTACAAGGACCCTGTTGTAATCTCGGGTATAAATATCCCGGTAGTTTGTACATAGAAACTCTCTCACAACCCAATACAACAACCAGTTTGTTTTAATCTACTTTCGGCGCATCGCCAACCTTCGCAAGAGGTCAACTCCGACGAGTTCTTGCTTCCTCGGAGCAGAGGTAAGAACTCGTGCCCGACGATCTGCATCGTCGGGGCTAGCGTGTCGCTTTAGACACGTTAAGCTTCGATGATGTGATCGTCGTTTATCATGTTTTGGATAATCTCAACAAGTGTCTTAATTACGCTTCGCCAGCGATTTACTCGTTTTAGGGTTTGTTGCCGACGGCGGTTTAATTATTACGCTTGGTTAGATCATTCAATGCATCTACCATCCCAAAAACAATCGGCGGCTTGATTCTCTTTGTGTTAAGTCTCAATCCACACTTTGAGTTGCTATCGACCTTAGTCCTGTTTTGAGATCTAATACAAAGTCTGCTTTCTATTGTAATTAAGGATAGCACTGGGGTTTTAGCCAGTCTTGCCTGATACGCATGTTTGTCGTAAGGTTTTTATGTGTATCTGCCATCTACATGAACGGATCGATGAATAGAGATGCATCTGTTATAGATTACTCTTTAGGGTTTATCTGTGATTGATATATTCATATTGGTTGATTGGTTCATATAGATTTGCACTAGAGTATTAGCTAGTGTAGTTACTCCTTTTATTCTTATCGGCCGATGCCGTTAATTGACATTAATATGTTGATGAAGGCCGATAGGATTAGATTCATGCTTTAATCTTATTTTATCACAAGTGAGCTGATATAGCTTTGCCCTATCGGCTGGGCCACGACAATGCGACATCGGCCTATCGGCCGATCGGCCATTGTTTTCTAACATGGTTTACTTGTTTTTCTTGTTGATTGCAGATCAAATCAACTGGCACGCTTTGCACACAACTAGGTAAGCCTTTTGGACCTGCACTGAAGTAAAGCAAACCTCCCAGGCCGCCGTGGAAACGTGGAACCCGTTTGGTTGCAAGGCGGGTCGAAATTCCGCGCCAACAGTATGAAACAATTAGTTTTAATGTTTTGAAACATATATTTTTTCTTTCATCATAATATAATCATGGGATATGTTATTGTAAAGATTTAATTACAACAAATACAACGGTGTGATCGGATCATAGATTGGATAAGTAATTTAGGAGAAAAATTATTTTGAAGCTCGCTAAAATGCATGCATGCATACATGTATGGAGTGGAGAGAGCAGTGCCAAATAGTTTCGTGAATTTTGTAAAACACAATGAAGACACATATTGAAACATATCGCTACCGCGTGTGAAACATTAAGTTTTAACGGTTTGAAACATATGTTTTTCTTTTATCAAAATATAATTATGTGATATCTTGTTGTAAAAATTTAATTACGATGAATATAACGATGTGATCGAATCTTAGATCGGATAAATAGTTTATGAAAAAAAATATTTTAAAAATTGATACATGCATGTATATATGGATAAAATGAAAAGATCTAAGTAATTCTTAGAATCGATTCATCGGTTGACTGATCAAGAATACTCTCCGGAAAAAGGTAAAACCATAATTGGACCTTGGGTCCGATCGGTCGGACGCTGGTGAGGTGGAGCCATCTGGCTCATGATACGTCTGCCCGCACGTACGCCCCTAGCTAGCTCGACCAGCCTCCATCCAAGCTGGTTGCCTGTCCCTGGTTGGGCTCCCTAGCTCCACGAGAAATTGTAGAGAGTACATGGATCCAAAGCTATCTCCTGCACTTGCACCGTTACATGGTTGGACATATGCTATTTTGGCTGCATCACGGCACAGGGGCGGGCAGCCACACCCTGTACCGGCCTCGACGATCTTGCGATCGCAGCAGTCGATTAGGGTGTACTTTTTTTTCCTAAAATATATTTATTTTTAATTATTTTATAGCTGGATACTGTATTTTTACGAAAAAGTTACGAATCTATCGATAGTTTTTTCTCTAGATATCTTTCGATTTCTGATCTATTGATTTTATGTTAAGATTCGCGTTAGTTGTCTAGAGTAGAAAAACATAGCAATAGTAAGTGGGTGGTTGATCAACTAGTTGAACATATCACGCCTTAACCAAGTGATCAATCAACCCGTTTTGAATTAAAACTAAAATTACACCTTAATTACACTGTATTTATATAGCAATTACAGTGTAATTATATACAGCTTACACTATAGCTACGTTTGAAAAAAATTTTCTAAAAAAAATTGTCGCCAGATTTTAGATAGCCTCTATTTTTAACGTACGGTTAATTTGGTTCGTTTGTGACATGGGTGTGCCTGTTTGCCACTTACCAGATAGAATCGATCAAATCGATACTATTCGTCGACCGGCGAGGCGGCAACACGATCGAATTGTCCCTCTCCTCGTCTGATCCTGGATGAGCACCGGCCTCGATCGACTATAATTTTGTGGAGCCACCGAGCCAGTCGTGGTTTGTTCTGGTGACAGTGGCGATGATTATCTTGTATCTGATCTGATTTGATGATGGAGAATTGGAGATTACGTGTCGTGTGATAACTTTGCATTATATATATCATTACGTGTCAGTTGCGAAACAGTGATGCTGAGATCGATATGGCAGCAAAGAGTAGCAGAGGCCGGCGTGATGCAATGCAAGCAGGCAATATATCATTATCTCAGAAAGAGAGGGAGAGAGAAAGAAAGTAGACAACTTATATATATTTTTGATAATGAAATAGACTATACATAAGCTACTCTTTAGTTGGAAACTGATTTCTTGGTTAGTTAATTTCTGATTTGCTGATTACAGAGACGTTGTAAAAGCAGATCGAAATGACGGGAGAGCAGGCATTCACCGGTTTATCTTACATCAGCCTCCAATAATGATAGTTTTTGTAGACTCACTCTCTTTTTCCTTGCTAAAACCTAAACGCTTTGAACTTTAGAAAAGGACCAGACAAACCCAAGTACGAATAACATTTTCCTGAAAGCACTAAAGCACTCCCACTAATACGACTATCTGAATCAGATTTAAGATAACTTAATTAAACTAGTAGTACTATCACATTAATTAAGGCTTGGAGGTTGCTTCAGGGTGAGATCAACTGCATTTCTAAGCTGTAACATGACGAGCTACGGAATGGAAGTGGTTGTGTGACTAACGACAGAGAGGCCAAACTAAGGCACATGATTTTATAATTATCTAGAAACCCTACAAGATGATATTAGAGGTTTCTTCCTGGTACAACTTCTTGTAGTTAGAACTTACTTCCACCTTAAAAGAGTCACTTTGCTCTCATGCGGAATTACATGCAAGTTTTTCCTTCTTCTGATTTGGCTGCAACTCTGCTTAACCTCAGCAACAAACACATGATCAAAACTTCAGAACAGAGAGCTAGTATTAGTATAGATCAGTCATCAGTGCTGATAAAACCAACTACCACATGAGCAACCATGGTGGCACCCCAATCAAGCAGTACTGGCAGAGCCCCTAATGCTGACCCTGTGTGCATGCAACTTGAGAGAGTACTGTTGGGTTCAGAGAAGACCTAAAATGTGGTTGGAGCACTGCAATTGGGCAAGCAAAAAATGGAGATTAAGACACTGACAGTTAGGAGAAAATGGCTGCATTAGCCCTGAGATGGTGTGGGCCATGCCCTGCCGGGTGGCCTCCCCTGTGGCCAGCATGGACAGCTACCCCCAAACTACTAGTGCTCAGTGGCGACATTACCTTTTTGCAGCATCAGGGCCCCAGCTAGCCATCCCTTTGACATCGGACGGCCGAAAAATATTTTGGTGCCAACTTGTTGTACGCATCAACCAAGCTTTGGGTTGAGCAAAAAAAAGGAAAAAGAAAAAGAAACTTATGACTTAGTATGAGACTCATGGCAATAGCTTATGTTAATGACATTATTAAACAGCAATTAGCCTGGTGATGACTGCAAGATTCCTTTTCTATGCTCCTGTGGTGACTGGTGATTCCTTTTCTATATGTTTTAATTGTGTGTGGTCACCCCTGGCTGATGGATTAAAAGTACAAAAGTTACTCCATTAACAGCTCACTTTGGCTAGATTAGCAGGGGGGTTTAGTGCAATGTAATCTGGGCCGTATCAACTTTGGTGAACACATACCTCACACAATCCCATAGTTTATTAGCCATAAACTGGTGCAATGATCTCCTTGCTGAGAAAAGTTTGGGCAAGGCCTCAGGGATTAAAGCTGTAACGCGTAAGTGCTTATGCAATGTTGACAAAATTTGTATCCCAAGCAATCTTGTTCTGCTCAGCTCTGGGAGTTGTATAATCCGACATCGTTTGACAATACACGTAGGCATGCAGATCAATCAGGGCATCTGAAAATCTGATCTGATCGTCGCTTGAGATAGAGAGAGCCGGTGTAGAGTGCGGCAAGTTGAAATTTTTATCCAAAATCAAGGCAGAACCCATTTGGATTTGATGATGGTTGTTTAGTGCCAAATCATTCGAGGTTAGACAGATTCGGATCGTTTAGGATCCCTCCTAGTTGCAGTCTCTTGCCTTTTTGCCCCAACTTCCATTGTCTCCATAGCAGGTGTCTCTTGCACATGCTGTTCCCTCCCAAGGACTAACGGTTTTACAAGTTCCCAATGTTAATACAATGCTGTGTTCGTTTGTTAAGTTTGGAAAAATATTTCCTCCGCACGAAAAACGAAATGACTCATTAGCACATGATTAATTAAGTATTTACTTTTTTTTTTTGAAAAATGGATTAATATGATTTTTAAAATAACTTTCGTATATAAACTTTTTTGCAAAAAATATACCGTTTAACAGTTTGAAAAACGTGCGCACGAAAAAAAAGAGGTGAGTTGGAAAAGTTAAGTAAAAAACTCACCTAAATGTTGCGACAATAATATGGGCCTCGTGGCTCTTGCTCCATCAATTTATACGAGGCAAAACTTCTTTTTTAAAAAAAGACCTCGTGAAATTATGGCTAATAAACTAGTCATAAATTTCATCATGCAGTTACACGTTCTGATGAAATTTTTTAGTTATGTTATGTAAACTAGCAGATTTTTCCTCGGAGCTAAATAAAAGTATAATTATATCTGGCATGGAACTATTACCTTCTATTTTTATGAAATTATGGTTTCTATATAAAACTGAAAAATATAATTTGATTTCATATACAGGTATTAATTTCCCTTTCCAACCACACAACTGTAATTGTATACAATATATTTTGAGAAAACAATTAGATTCAATATACAACTTTTAGATACATATATTTTCATAATAGATAGATATATTTTTGTTACCGTCACTACTAGAAAAACTATTTTCGACCACGAGGTCCATTTCACTACGCGGGTAGGCCGTATTAATTTTCTTTGTGATGGAATGGAAAACAAACAAACTGTTCGTTTATCTTATCAGCTACAGAAGTTTTAAGGTCGAAAGGCTCAACTGAACCAGAATATGTTGGTGTGTCTCCTGTGCAAGTTTGAAGTTTGCTCTGCTCTTGTCTGTACGTGCAGCGTACATCAGTACATGTTCAAGATAGGTACCCCAAGAGGCCACGGGGGACAAATACATTACTCTGATGGCGCGGCCATTCAACTGCATCTGCATGGACATCGTCAGAGCAAAAAAGAAACAAGAATCCAATACGGTCGCATTCTCTCCAGGTGGTCCAAACCCCAAACGCCCAAGTAGTCCAACAACCACACGGGCGTAGACGAAGAGAAACTTGGCCCGGTGGGCGGTGGGCTTCGATTCGAGGTCCTGTTATGTATGGGTCCTCGACGCGATCCGCTTCATGATCACCCGCTTCCTGATCACCCCTCGATCGCCCACAACGCGCGACACGATGCCGCGCCGCGCGTGTTTGTACGCGAGGACAAGGAAAAGCCAATGGTTACACCGTGACACACTGACACGGTGACGAGGGGTGAAAACGGGACAGATATTATCGCTTGATCCGAGGCTCACGGAAAAAATATAGGAGAGCAAACTGGATGCCGGTGTTATCCAAGTTTGAATCCGAATCCATAAAAAAATATGAGTTATAATATGAGAAGAGTTATATCCGTTTTTATGTCTCACATTATAAAGTATATAAAAATATATTATAAATTTAACTACGAACATAATAAAAAATTGGTTAATCATTTTTTACGAGCTCATATATAATGTTATATTTTTTTAGTATCTTTTTTAATCTCTTTTAACATTTTAATTATCTTTTTATATTTAAAATTTTTGAATTAGAGATACGAATAAATATTTTTTTTCTTTTTTTATAAAAAAGTTAGGATATGAAAAAGGAGTGATCCGAGCTAACAGTCGGCGACAGGGTGGGAGGGAGGGGGCGCGCGCGTCGGCGGGCGGGACGGTTGGTAGGCGAGGCTTCAGGCGCGCTCGTGACGGTAAATTTACACGGTGAAACCGTGTGTGATGGGCCTGTGCTTCTGGCTGCGCCCCGCGGGCGCGCATGTACGTTCGCCAGCGTCGCCTGCTCCATCATCTCTGCCCCGCGCGTCGGCCCAAAGTTAGCTGGGCCATGGCGCACGGGTGGGGGGTGGCGCCATGCATGCATGCAATGCGTGCAGCGCCAGCAAGCGAGAGCGCGTCACGTACTACGATTGATGAGAGACAAGTCTGTGACAGCCGTGCAATCAGGCGGCTAGGTAGATCTCTCCCCCTAAACGGGCACGCACGTCGCCGTCGCCCGTCGGGATGGAAACCCCTCTCCCGGCCAGAGCCCAACACGGTTCTATGGGCAGCGGCCGGGCAGCCATGCAGCCCTGTTAAGCCACTGTTCCGATCGAGCGAGCGAACTTTCGTGGAAAAATTAAGATGGATGCAGGCCAGCCATGCATGCATGCAAGCAACTCGTGCACGCTGAAAACGTCTCGATCGATCGACCTGCAAAGTTTCTGCAACGGGTCCTACTTACATGGCTGAAACCAAAACCGCTGTGTAAATAGCTAGCTAGATGTGAACCCTCCCAATCATGGCGCCCGCCCGGCAGCAGCGCCTTCCTCGACGGACCGTACATGTGCCGGACTGTTCGGCCGCATGTACGTAAGCTCGCGTGTATAGCACATTAACATATACCACGTACGTTCAGGGTACAGTGTCCGCGGCCTGCTCGCCATCTCTCCGTGTCCCGGAGCAGTCGCCGTCTTGCCGGCCGGCCGGTGTCCGTACAACAATCAAGCCCCCCTCCGCTACACGCGCCACGGCGCGTGCGCGTGGCCAAGCAACCACCGTCCGTCCACCGGCCCCCGCCCTGGTGGGCGCCGGCGACGGTGAATGCGTGTACGTGCCGAAACTTCGAGTTAGCTCGCCGGCCAGCCATGGTCACCAACCATGGACCGAATCGCCTACACGTATCTGCCGCTCATACAGTTTCAATTCCTGCATGAGTGTCAAAGAAGTACGGCGAGCGCTGCCAATAATGCCATCGCCCGCGCGCGTCGCGGTCGCCGCCAAGAAAACGAGAGGCACACTTAGCTGGAAGGAGGGGCATGCGTGTTTGCAGGCAGGAGGAGCAGGCTCCGGCCGGCCGGCCGGCCGGCCGCGCAATCATGCATGGAGCCGAACCACTCATGCATCATCCAATCCAAGTCCACGCATCACACATGCGCGCCATGCCGCCATGTTTTGGACAAGCTAGCCAGCCGCCGTGCAAGCGCCAAGCGCCACCTGCGAGCATATATGCAGGGTAGCTGTAGGCTGCAGCCTCGATCGATCGTACTCGCTGCGTTGCTGCGCGGCGCCCGCCGGGAGGCAGGCGGTGTGGGCGAGCCCGGGTACCAGCGAGGAGTGCCGGCGCCGGCGGGCGCAGCGCCTGACGCGCGTTATGGTTCGGATCGTGAGATTCTTGGATAGATTTGTTTCCAGCTTGATTGGCCCAGTATCCATTCATGAATTGTCCTGCTGCGCTCTGAATTATGGATTTATGATTGCTCCTAGCTCGATCGGAGGCCAAACAGTAGATAAAGATTATTGCTGTCTCGAGTCAGGGTTACTTCCATTAGGATTGGACTTTTAAGCGCGAAAAGTTCCTACCCTGGGACCAGGGACAACGAATGAAAGCCACTACTACTATATCGGTTGAATTCGCTGAATGGATCAGTCATTCATTTTTTTTCTAGTTATTTTCGATCTTTGGAGGTGCAAAATCCAAAAGAAATGCCCGAACCAGATCCTGGGCTAGTGGGCCATTTGGTACGGATTTGTAGCATTGCATTACGCCAGGCCGGCCCATCAAGATTACATGGAGGCATTCTCGTTTCTTTATAGGGAAAACGCTCCTCATCATCACCATGAACCATGAACCTGGGAATTACAGACACAAATGGTTCAACCATGGACAGTAGAAATGCATGGGTTCTCATGACCATCTTTTAGGAGTAACCACGAAATCTGCAAGTTTGTGACAACGAGAGTTAAATAGCTGCAGGTTTCCACCATTACATGGCCCCGAACAAGCCATCACATAACATTTCCTTTCAAGTTTTGAGGCAAAATATGAGGTTCAGATGACCCTCTCTGAGACGGTTTGATGATGGTTCAGCACGACTTCAGCCATGAAGTTTGATCCCACAAAAAGTTCCTGCAGGGATAGAGGCCGACTTCAAATTCTCTATCGACCTAGATGCAATCCAGCCAGTTGCCAATGCTCTCCTGTGATCCAAACTGCAAATCCTGTCACAACACAGAAAAAATGAGGCAGGATCAGAATTGGCAGACATATGGGCACCAAGAGAGAGCCACGGGATAAACTTACAGCAAGCTGAAAATCTGGAGGTGTTCCAAGGTCTACATTGTACAGATCAGGTAGTCCATACACCACATTCAGGTTCCTGTCAAGAATCTCATTCCCGCCTTGGGACAGAATTGGGCGATCAGAAGGAAGCAATGTTTCATGATAGAAGGAATCCAGAACTTCATGACAGCGCAGGGATTCATCCAAGTTAGGTCGGGCCTGAACTGCTTCCCTCGCGGCCTGGGTTTCTTCAGCGCACCATGCAGGATTCCCAGCATCATCCTTCAGGCTAACAATAGGTATATTAGACTCCTCTTCGTCCTAGAATAATTCACAAATCAAAGAACAAAATTAAAATTTTGAAATGGTGAACAAATACAGCAAAACAGAATATCATCGATGCTTAAATATATGACGCTATTCATCATCTCTCAAAAGGGAAGCATACAACTTTCCAGAATGTTGAGAGCAGTGGTTTGATACTCCATTGAAACGAATAATATACAAAATTCAAATAATCTAAGGATTACAGCTACTACAGTTCGAGTTATTTTTAGTGATCGGTTGAGTGCAGATCTGAAACCAGCTTATGAAATGTTTCCTGCTTTAGTGGTTACCCCAATTCTGAACAAAATCGGCTTTCAACTCCTCATTTGCATCAACAATAACAGAAGTTAATATACATTACCTGGTCCTCCAAGATGGGAACATAATTTTCAGTTTCACATGGACTGTTATTTAAGCGACATGGCTGTGGGGTGTTTGTCTTTGGAGTTTTTGGACCAGCCCTTGCAGCAAATGCATCAGATTCTTCATCAGCATTTTCTGTTTCAGACTTGTCTATCTGTTTTCCATGCAACTGGTAGGAGATTTTGGAGACAACAAGCTCCCCATCCTTTTCATCTTCTTCTGCCCCAAGATGGTACTGATGCATCACCCAGTTAGCCTTATCAGGTTTAGCACCTCTTTGTGAACTCTTGTACAGAACCATTATTTTCTTCCAACCTTTTGTAACCCCCTTTTCAACTATGGCTTTGGATTTCCCTGTCTTGTGCCATCTCACATGTTCAATAGAAACAACATGATCACAGTTACTGATCTTACGACGCTTGCGCTGACCACAACCGTATGCATTTGAAACTCTATGGAAGAAATGGCCACTGGTTCCATCTTTCTTCATGCCTGTTGGCCAAAAATAAGAATTTGGTAAATAACATGGATAAACCAATAACTTCGAAAACAGCCATATGCCATCACAAGACATTAAGTCCATACCAGGTAGATTTTCCGGATGTGAATAGCAGATCCCTTCATCCTTATCTATAGTCGGAATGAATTCATCAATGAACGTATGTGGCTTTGAACCCCCCAGGCCAATCTTTTGTTCCAAATGTTCAAGCAATTCCAAATCAGAGGGATCAAACTTGACACCAGCAGGCAGCCCAGGCCACTGTATAGCAACCTGCATAGAATTAAATGCAACAAAATATTGATTAGAACACATAACTTCTATTCAATGTGAGCTGAAAGCTAAAGTTACACTTCAACTGCTTTTACATATGCAGAGATTCTGTGATTAAATTTTGGGATGCATTATATTTCCAAAGCCCAATGTCAATAGGCTCTGAAACTGAGCAAATGATGCCTATTTCTGCCATGAAGATAACCCAATCAGTTCATACCTCCTTCCTCATCAGCAATAACCTACCTTTCCCAATTATTGCTAACAAATAACAATCAACAGATTAATCATGTAGCAGAAGCAGGTTTCAGAAAATGGGATACACCAAAATTTAGAGGAATATCGATTTTCCAAAGTATGAACTTACAAAAGTGTATAGTGGACAACAAATATTGTAGACTATACTTACATCACTGTTATCAATAACATGTTTGCAGTTTGGGCATTCCATCTGTGCTTCTGCACCCAATTCACTTATTGGGCGACTAGAACAATGAGGTGCATTTCTTATTTTCTTAGCAACTCCCCTACCAGTTATAAGCCAAGACCTGCAGCAAAACAAGCATGTTGGCATTTGTTACTCAAGTAACTTGCAACGTTAGAATAAAAGGATGTATGCGCATGACTTAGGGAGTTATCCTTGTGCATAATCGATTGAACATTCAGCATTGCTTGTTGGTAAACTATGTGTAGCAAGATGAGTACTAGATCATTTTGATGCCCTGTTCTAAATGAAAACCTTGAAAAGACAAATTGGGGGGGCCTGAGCTGAAGTCGCATACCATGGATTGAACAATGTAGTACAATTATAGACAGTAACGCTTTATGTTCCATGTACCAAATATGCAGAGCAATTCCAAGCAAATAAGTTAACATAATTCGAACCATAACAAACCGAATTCCACACTGAACACAAACAAATTTGTGATATAGCTAAATTTTAGTTCTATACACTGACCACATTGCGGTCTGCACTCTGACAGAGACGACAAATACAAGTGCAGGTGACCATTAACCTGGCATGCATAGCGTAGCTCACTTATGGGCAGGTACGGGTGTGTGCCACCTAGATTTGATTCCTCTTTGGCTCGAATTCGGTGCATATTAATTTATTAATTAAAATTATACTAATCCCACCAAGATAATCTCATTTCTTGAGTAAAATTCTGTTTAAGCAACTGTGAGCTGTGAGCCCAAGTGATATCCTACATCAACTTAAATCATACTACTTATTTCAAGTACCACTACTATGTGAGGTATGAACCAAAGAATGCATCATTAAACCATTAAAAATCCTCTACCTCCGTCCAGGTAACGAACTAACGATCAGACGAGCCCTAAAAAGACAGCAGAAAAATGGGTGAAGGAACAGAGGGGGGGGAATCACTGGTCACCTTGCCATGGCGGCGGCGGCGGGCGGTGCTTGCTGACCCCGACCACGATCGGCGGCGAGACAGCGAGGGCGCGCCCAACCAGAACCGAAGCGAGACGCGGCACCACCGGACCTCCTCCTCCCTCTGAACGGCGACCAATGCGGCGGCGGCGGCGATCGATCGATCGGCGCGGGGAGGCTGCGCCCGCGGAGACACTCCTCCGCCCTTATCCCCGCTCTAGCCCTCGGCCCCCCCGGGATTCTGGGGCGCTGCCTGCCGCCGCAGTGGCGGTTGCCGCCTGCTGCTGCTTTTGCCTTGCTCCGCTTCCTTCCTCCTTCCTTCGCAAGCCACACGCGCTCCCCAAGAGACACAAGGAGCAATAAAAAGGAGGAGAGCTTTTTGCTTCGGCAGCGCCACCGCGCCTTCCGGTTTCAGATTTGCGGCCCACGCGGCCCACTTCGAATGTGTTCACGCCGCCTGCTCATTTTTGGGGCCATATGGGCCGGTTCTGCGGCCCACTGTAACTTGGATATGGAATATCGGCACGGCATAACACACGGGCTCTGTTTGGAGAATTCTGATGAGTAGATGGTTGGTAGACAGTTTCAATAAATCTGAAAGAGCTGAGAAATCTAACTATGGCTTCTAGTTTATTGTTTGAATTATGTAACTATAGCTTTTTAAAATATAGATGAAAAGCTTAACTGTTTAGGGGGAGTTTTTGATTATGGAAGAAACAACTGTCATAAGCTCTTCAAACGGGCTCACAGAGAGAGGAATAAGATTATTTCCTTAAAAAAATGAAAGACCCAAATCATTTGTAAATCATTGGTGGTGTTTATTTGTATAACTGCATTACTAACTCATTACCTCGTCATGAATTAAGGACAGGACAGTTAACTTGCACACAATTGTAGTAGTATTAAGTTAACTTAGCGTGTGGTGTGGTTGCACGAAACGGACTGTAAATGCCGAGCCATCTCAGTTAAGTTGAGCCCATTGATCTCCCTTTTTTTGACAAGTGACACAAAAGGTTAACCATCTTTCAGGTTAGTAAGTAGACTTTAACCTGCAGAGATTTGCTAGCTTTCCAGTGATCCATCACAATCACATCATCCGTCCGCCACGAAGGCAAATCCGCGTATCCATCGATCAATCCAGGTCATTATCAGCGTATCAGGAGAAGTCTAGTTAGCTCTAGCCACTTGCCAGCGCCACCCAATTAACCAACTCAATCGATCGACCAGGTCGCCACAGATATTGTTTCATATTTTAATTTCGCAGGAATTTGCTTTCGTCAAGGAAGGAGAAATATAACGAGCTTTTTTGGTTGCGCGCACATGCGGTTTGAATGACTCGGTAAGCATCCGGTCGTCAAACACACAGCGCTTTGTGGTCGTAATTAATTAACAACTTTGTGGTCTAATTAATTTGTTAAGAAGAAAATAAGAATATGAGACGGTGCTTGAGCCAGCCCGAAATGACCACGCGGTGTATGTTGCCACGGTCGACGCCGTTGCTGGTTCACGACATCAAACCTGGATACTCTACGCGTCTCGCACTGGTGTAATATAACGACAACTTAGTCGTTTTTTGTTAATATATTTTCCAAACTATCTTTTTTTTAAAATATTATATATATATATTAAAAAATAATATTATTTTTTAAGTCTATAATAATTAATATTTAATTAATCATATGCTAATGCTTTTGTTATTAAAGTAAATATAGTATGAAAGAATTATTGATTTTTTTATTTAGATGTACTCTTGTAATATAATGATCAATTTAGAAAGTATCTCGTTTTGTGTGTCCCTAATTTGCTAGACCAAACTGCAAAGTCGAACGGAGCAGTGCGGGACGTACACCCGCTTCCGTGCAAAACCCGACAGCAACTCCGGAGTTCCACAAATTTCCGTTCGGAATCCCGGAAGAGTTCCCAACGGTCACTGCGGCTGAAAGATTTGCGTTGCGCGGGTCAGAGCCGTCAGGAGGAAACCGACACGGCGAAGCAACCAAGAGACGCGACGCGCTCGTTGTCCCCGCGCCCGCGCCGCCCGCGCCGCAGTTCCGCATCACGAATCCCCCATACACGCGCGCGCCAGAGGCGAGCCAAACCAAACCAACCAACACGCTTCATCCGCTCGGGATGGGGAATCCCTCGCCGGCCATATGCCATGCCGCGCCCATGTCGTCCCTGGTAAGTCATGGCTGGCACTGGCAGCGCCGCCAGCCAGCCAGCCAGCCGCCCGCCATGATCTCCTCGAAGTCAGAAAACGAAAAATCCGTGCAGCGACGAAGCGTGACAGAATTGGTTCAGAGATTACTGTATTGATAATTTCTAGTGCTCGTTTGTTTGCAGGACCAGGCAACGTGCGATGCTGCTGCCTGCCAGCACGGAACAACAAAAATTAAGCGCGTAGGATCGCAATCGCATTCGCATACAGGGAGAAGTAGAAAAAACGAGCCAAAATTGCCGAGCGTTCGTTCGTCAATCTGGCTGTTTGGATCGGTGACTAAATTTCAGTCGCTGTCATGTTTGAATGTTAATTAAGAGTATTAAATATAGACCAATAATAAAACTAATTGCATAAATAAGAGCTAATTCGCGATATAAATTTTTTAAGTCTAATTAATCTATAATTAGCACATGTTTACTGCAGCATCACATAGTTTAATCATGGATTAATTAGGCTCAATAGATTCGTCTCATGAATTAGTTCAAGGTTATGAAATAGATTTTATCCGTAGTCTATATTTAATACTTTTAATTAGTGTACAAACATTCGATGTGACGAGGGCTAAAATATTTTAGCCCATCCAAACAATCCAAGGTGGACGCCCCCCACAGGAACAGCCTGTTCCCACCTAAACAAATGCCGCGTTCACAGGTCGCTTAACGGCTCGCACACACATAAATTGGGACAAAGAAATGATAATATTTCGTTAGCAAGTCTAGTGGTGTTGGATTACCCAACTGAACCTGCTAGCCTGCTGCTGCTCATTGCCAAGGATGAAAGGACAACCGGAGAAGGCCTAATATCTTTGTTTCAGAATAAATTTATTTTTTTATCTACTTCGTACATATCAATAAAAAAATTAAAAAATATATATTTTATTAAACTTAATACAACTTGTTAATGTCAAAGATAAGACATACCTCTTATACATGTGTTAATGGAATGTGGTCAAATCATATATTCGATAGTATACGAGAAGGTATCCTTTAGTTAAAAAAATACAGTTAAAAGAGAAAAAAAATTATCCTTTAGTTAAAAAAATACGGTTAAAAGAGAAAAAAAATTATCTTTCTGAAATAGAAGGTGCCAAAGATCTAGTAAAAAAACAGGTCCCCTTAGTACCATGTTCTATTATATCCCTGTGAGTTTTACTTGGAGAAAGAGAAAATCTCTATTATTTAAGAAGGTCCCAGTGTTTAGATCGGGGCATCGAGTTACAAGCCTAGCCGAATCTATACCCAGAAGCAACCGCTAGTAAATGAAACCTCGAAAAAGAGGGTGACGTTGCGTCAAAAGTTGCATTGATATGAGAGATAGCTTACAAGGATCCCAACTGTACATATTTATACCCTCAAGCCAATATGAGTCATAATCGAACACGTTACAAGTTTCCTAAAGATAAAAAAAACAAATCCTAATCAGACACGAGACAAAACTTTCTAAAAACAAAAGAAAAATTACAAAATACTATCTAATTAATAGATAGAATTAAACTTCCTTGCCGTGGTCTTTACAATTCTTTTTTGAATTTGGTCTCTTCTGGATAAGCTTTCATTGGCCGAATATTTTCTTTTCTTAACTGAATCCACTAAAAAATCTTACCAAATTTTAATGTTAACAAAGCTCTAGCCAAATCTATGCCCAGAAGCAATCCGGAGAAAGTCAATGCCATATTTCGTTGAATAGATCTCGCTGAGTCGTTCTCGGCAGCTTCTAGTCAATAAAATTTGTTAGTTGTTCTGTTTCTTATTGTATTCTGAGCATCTTTTCCATCCATAATACATATAAACTGAAGTAGAGTTATTACTCAACTTGAGGGTCCAAACCAGTATAAATCTTTATCTTTTATTTGCTTGATCGACTCTCGCGAATATCCTGATTCCAGTGATCCTTATACTCTATAAATACCGTGGTCGGCATACAATCCGTCAACGCAATTATTTCTCACTTTATCTACTTTTAATGCAATAATTTTCTATTTTCACAAATTTCGATGCAATAATTATTTTAAAAATAAATTTATTTTGAGACAAATGGAAAGAGCTAAACATGAACTTATTAAATGACGAAGGAAGTATTAGTGCAAGCTCACTCTTGCCAACCTGCAACTGCAACCAACATGTCAGTAAATGTCTCAGTTGCTTTACCTATTCTTGGACTCAATTGAAAGGGTAATATCCTGCCTATTCTTTTGACTCAAAACGTGTTACTAGTATGTTGGGAGTCAATCGCACCGTTGGTTTTGTCAGTACTACAGCAAATGCATCAAACGGCAAACGAATTGGGAACACAGGGGGACACTGTCAACAGTTACAAGGAGATGAACATCATAGTCGGGGTCAAGAAGAGAAAATGGTAGTAGTATCTCGTCTGTAAGTAAATGACAATGTACACCATGGAGTTGGACCAGATCTAAAGTCACTCAGTTCACCATTTACAAATAGTTTTGAGTTCATATATCAATCATGGGAGCAATGAATAAACTCAGGTGGTAAGCACACACTCTGCCGAGCTCCTCTGCAAAACAAGCACGCAGCACACCCAAGCATGCGCTATGCTGTTAGGCCTTCCAATTACACAGCACAAAATCATGAACTCAAACCAACCGCCAATTGGTCGCTCAACTAAATTAGCCAATCGTATCAGCTACAACCGCTGTGGCGCGATGTTCCTCCAAAGGGGTATTGTGCATCAGATCACAATGCAAATCATCATACCTAGCCACTTTCTCGCATGCAGTTGCCCGGAAGAAGATAGCGGTACTGGTCCACTTTCTCCAACAGATAAGCAGGAAGATGAACAGCTGAAAATGTGCTAGCGATTGGCCCCAACTTGGCAATGATCTCTTGGAATGTGTATTCTTCAGGAAGCATGTCAAAAAGATCGGCTCCTTGGCATATCACATGCTGAATCCTTTTGGGGTTCAAGAAGTACTTAAATCTAATCCGGTCGACATGGCTGTAAGCTTGCATTTTGAAGACAAAATCATTTATGTACCGGAAGCAAAAGCTGCAGTGCCACCCTGAGTCGGCCAGAAGGTCGTCTGTTTGCCGGAAATGCGCATACCTTGTCTTTCCAGCCCGGTATCTGTGTATTGAAGCCCTCCAACTCTTGTCGTCAAGGAGAAACTGAAATGAGTAAAGATAGTTCCTGAGCTGGAGATGAAGCACCTCAGGAGTGTCATCGCACCACCTCAAGAGGTTGATTGTATGGCCACTAGGAATCTCATCAACATCAGACATGATCAGAAGGTCATCATCTGTTATTCCAGCAATTTTGATAAGCTGGTCAAGAGCAACCCTTTGATATGACTCCTCGACAAAAGGGTTCTCCCCCTTCACAAACCTCCCACCTATCATACCATAGGTCAACCGTGATTCAGCAAATTCAAAACGTTGATGGTTTTCCTTGAAGTGGAGATTCTTTTTTAGGCCAGTGAAGGTTGAGTTGGACTCGAGCAGCACAAACTCTGACACATATGGGCTAAGCTCATGCCAACGGATATCAAGAATGTCAAGCTCATTGCTGAAAAGCACAACATCAAAAACACGGCGCGGAGTTTCCCTGACTTTCCATCCATGCAACTTGCATAGGTTTGCCATCGAAACATTTTCATGATAGTAGTGAGGAAGCACATTGAAGGGCTTTGGGGGTTTTTCCCAGATCGGTCGAAGAAAGTAAGTCACCTTCTGACCATGAACATATATAATAAATATTAGAGCTGGCACACCGATCAAGAGGATCAGAAGTGCCCTTAAATCAAAACCCCGAAGCGCACACTTCAACCTTGACATGCTCAGAATTGCCTTTGAACCACGCTGCAAATGAATTCAGAAAACGAGTGAGAAATCAAGCTGTCAACTGAAACCAAAAGAAAGGAATTTGAAACCCATGTTCTTTCACATAACTAGTTCAACACCAATGAACTGCACAAACCACAAATGAATTCAACAGCATTGATTCTACCAAACCAGAGGATCAGGTTATCATGACAAATTGCCAAAATTGTAAGTTGTAACATCTACCGGTGTATCTAGTAGCAGCAACAACCAAAGGATAGTTCCTCACTTCCTCTATGTAACGTTACTACAAGAACATCAGTAGACAGTAGAATGTGTGGATATTTCGGGGAAAAAACACGATATACATATCAATGATAGGCTAATGCAGATCCACCCAAAAAGGGATCAGCTGATTGTTTATGTGCAAATTGCGACATAAACTGACACTACCATGTAGTAATTGTTTCCTTTGGTGGCATAAATAATCCCTCGGGAATTTTGCAAAAAGAAAAGTAGATGCTTGTAACATCCTCATACAACGGAAAAGAAAGAAGGATTCCAGGATTCGGTCAGCTTGCGAGATTCTACCGGCGCCAGAAGCATCCAAGCTTCGAACTTCACCTAATCCCATCTCCAGCACAAATAGCCCCAACAATACAACATTAAATACTCTACGAAAGCAATCAGCGAGCACTTATGAATTATTATGGTTACAGACTCGGAAAATCCCAGAGCAATAACCAATCCAAAATCGAAGCATCAAGCAAGTGGCTGTATATACTTTTATTCGATCCAAACGCAATAAAATAGCCGAAAAAAAAAGCAAGGCACCAAGAAGAATGGGGCTTGGGCTTTCCGTGGACCGGGCAATCCAACACGAAAATCCCACGCGGCGGGAGAGAAAGGGACCGATCTGGGTGGGACGGGAGAGGAGAGGAGAGGAAAGGAACAAAAATTCTCACCTCGCTGCCGCCGCAGACGCCCCCGCAGATGCCGCCGTCGTTCTTCTTGCAGTTGTAGTAGCCGGCCGCCTCCATCGCGTCGGCGAAGAGGAGGGAGGAGGATCAGCAGGCGGGCACACCCCCAACCCAACACGCGCGGAGCAGCGGGTGAGCAAAGGGGACGCCGCCGCCAATGGTGGTGCGCCCGCCGATCGACACCGCCGCCGCCGCCGGGTGTGGGTCTCGCCAACGATCGCCTCGCCGGTGCCCCCTGGCAGTTCACGCGTCCCCCGCCCTCCGACTCCTGAGATACTACTTCCGTTCTCGCCCTCGCCGCCGCGAACGAAGGGGTGGTGTGTCGGAATTCCGGCGGCTTGAGTGGTGGGGGGTGGGAAATGGAAAAGCGGAGGGGGAGATGCACTGACAGTGCAGTGACAAAAAAAATATATGGTTTCAATGTTCAATTTCCAATACGTTTAAAGAAATTATTTGGAGGGACGGAAAAGGTGAGGTGAGGGGAGGGGAGGTTGATGTGGTGGGAGAGGAGGAGATGATGGGAGCAGGGTAATTATAGCCGTTTGCGGCGTGGCATCTGGCGTTGGAGTCGTGGTGACGGAGAGAGGGAGGAAGGAAGGAGGCGGTCGTCTGTTTGTCTCGTGCTATATCTGTCTGGATTAAAGGCTCGATTTTGGGTCATCGTTTTGTCTTGTTTTAAAATTTTTTTAAAAAATTAACCAGATGACGATTTTGGAAGGAAAAAAAGCTATATGTATTTTTTTAAAATGCTGATGTGGCGCATTAGGATTGGATCTATATTTCTTCTAAGCCCGTGTTTGATCGGGGGAAGGAACCCTTTCCCTGGCACAATTAAGTGTTACCTAAAAAAAAATTTAAAAACAAATTAATACTTTTAAAAATATTTTTCTATAGACTTTTTATTTTTAAAAACGTAATGTTTAGTAATTCAGAAAGCGTATGTACTGTTTAAAAAAAAAGAGAAGCATACATGCGGAAACAAATGAGTATAAGTTAGAAAAGTGTAGTATGGAATGTAGCTAACTCCTATTTAAGTCAAATCAGGTTGTTGAGAATATAACCAGTAGGAATTATGAAAATAAGTTAAGTATATGTAGCACTGCTCTTCTTTTAAATTAATCAGACTATGAATTGAACCGAGCAAATTAGAATTTTATATGAGGATTTGTGAATTGCTTTTCACATGTAGAGCCAAGGACAAGATCATGAGGATACGGACGGTATAAAAAGCTGAAAAGGACACTGCAAGTATATATAGTCAAGTTTTTTTTTCTTAAGGGAAAAAAGATATAAATTGAGATGCCGGGGTTACGATCAATTTGTGTTAAGTACCAAATGAATGATCCGCCTAGATGTGCAGATTGGCAAAATTCATGAGTAACCTATTTGTTTTCTTCAAGCTTTGATGACTCTTTAACTTTTATTTATGATTATAGAGAAGATGCACACTTACGTGTACAATATGCACACACCTATGAGTATACCCTTTAACACATGATTTAAGAAACGAAAGTCAAATTAAATCTCTAACATCACTAAACTACTCCGTAGTACCGAAAGTGCACCATACTCACAGGCAATAGGATTTGAACACTTGTGTGGAGGGTTTATACTCATGACGACACCACGGCACCATTGGTGCCTCGCTTTTGAAACTCTAATTTTATCCAAAGACTTCATGAGTGAATCAAGCCATGATATTAGATTTCCAGTCCCTTTTTCCATACAGTAACATTAAGTAACATCAAGCGTATGGGTGTTGATTAAAAAAAAAAGTAATCGGGTGTGTTTTATTTCATTGAGCATAATTGGTCTAATGATAAGGGTGATCTTCTCTCTAACTCGTCGTGGAGGCCCTATTGCCTCCAACATCAATCAATCAAGAGAAAGGAAGGAGAGAGAGAGAGAAAACGAGGATTATACCAATTGGATAATTGGTCTCAATAAGAGATGATGTTTAGGTTAATAAATACTGGTACATATGGAAGGAGAAGATGTACCGTTGTCACCATATTTCGCTTTTATAGTTTATTTGGTTGAATATCATACTTTTTCCAAATATTTTTATGGCATATCATAGTTTGTGTGATATAAAATTTGTTTGATAGAAGTTTGGTATGAACATTAAAAACATGTAAGGCTAGCACTTGTGTTATCCCTAATAAAGGTTATGCTCATCAATAGATCTTCAATAGATCTTCAAATTTTGAATTCTAACCCTTTCACTTCGAGCGTAGTTGGGAAAAACCATTGACATGTGGGTGTACGCTCGAAAAAACCACCGACACGTGAGTCTCACCTCCTAGAGGGCCACACATCACACATCAGTGGTTGTAACATCATAACAGAGGATGTGTGACCCTTCTTCTTGGTTCCATCGTCTTCCCAAGTACAACATACTAGTTGAATTTGATCTGGCTGCTTTGAAATCCTACCTATACCAGTGCAGAGTGTGAAACTATATTGTATACATGCGTGTGAGATCTGTTAGATTGGATAAGATAGAGTTTGTTAGGTTGTTAGCCTCTTCTATCCATCAAAACAGACTGCATGTTATATGGATGTAAAAACCACGGTGATGGTTGTTATCACTATATATTAACAAAGGTGCGGCCTCTAACGAGGTTTAACGCTTCTGCACCTCTGATTTTCACATGGTATCAGAGCCTATCCATCCACAAAATCGCATCTAATCCAACTCATGGCGAGTTCGTCGAAGACGGCGGCCGGGAATCCTCTCGGCGGGAACGCGATCTCGGAGAAACTCTCCAAATCAAACCATGCGCTATGGAAAGCGCAGGTCATGGCGGCTGTACGAGGAGCTCGCCTTGAGGGGCATCTCACCGGTGCCACCAAAACTCCCAACGCCCTGATCACGACGACAGCAGGCGACAAGGGAGAGAAAGAAGTCACTGTTCGCAATCCAGAATTTGATGATTGGGTTGCAACCGATCAGCAGGTTCTAGGATTCCTGCTCTCCACCCTAGCTAGAGACGTTCTGGCACAGGTGGCCACCTGCGGCACGGCTGCAGCAGCATGGCAGATGCTGGAGGAGATGTACTCCTCCGTCACGAGGGCGCGCTTCATCAACACTCGCATCGCTCTCTCCAACACCAAGAAGGGCACTCTCTCCATCAACGAGTATGTCTCCAAGATGAAGGCCCTCGCTGATGAGATGACGGCTGCCGGCAAGATCGTTGATGACGATGATCTCATCTCCTACATCATCGCCGGCCTCGACGACACGTATGAACCTGTCATCTCCACCATCGTCGGCAAGGACACCATGACGCTGGGAGAAGCCTACTCTCAGCTGCTCAGCTTTGAGCAGCGTCTCGCGCTTCGTCACGGTGGAGACTCTTCTGTCAATTTGGCGAACCGAGGACGTGGCGGTGGTGGAGGACAACAACGCGGCGGCAACACCGGCAACGGCGGCCGCGGCCGTGGCGGCAACAACAATGGCGCTAACCGTGCCAGGGGACGCGGCAACAATGGCGGTGCACGACCACCGGGAGGCGTCGACAACAGACCTAAATGTCAACTCTGTTACAAGAGGGGACACACGGTAATCAACTGCTGGTATCGCTATGATGAAGATTTTGTTCCCGATGAAAAATATGCAGGATCGGCAACATCTTATGGGATTGATACAAACTGGTACGTCGACACGGGTGCGACGGACCATGTGACTGGCGAACTGGACAAGCTCACGGTTCGCGATCGCTACAAGGGGCAAGATCAAGTTCGCACTGCAAGCGGTGCAGGTATGGAAATTAGTCATATTGGTCATTCTACTGTTAAAACCCCAAATCGTGATATTCATCTTCGCAATATCCTATATGTTCCCAATGCAAATAAGAATCTTGTTTCTGCCAATAGACTTGTCTCTGATAATTCTGCTTACATGGAGCTTTACTCTAAATATTTTAATCTTAAGGATCTGGCCACGAAGAAACTTCTACTTAGGGGACCATGCCGGGGGCGACTGTACGCTCTTCCATCTTCATCACCTCATGAACGTCCTCGTCCTCTAAAAGAAGCCTTTGGAGCCATCAAGCCATCCTTTGAGCGATGGCACAGTCGTCTGGGTCATCCAGCCTCTCCAATTGTGGAGAAAGTCATTAGCAAAAATAATCTTCCTTGTTTAGCTGAGTCAAATAAACAGTCGGTTTGTGATGCATGTCAACAGGGTAAAAGTCATCAATTGCCCTATTCTAGATCTTCTAGTATGTCGAGTCATCCTTTGGAACTTATTTATTCTGATGTTTGGGGTCCTGCCCTCACTTCTGTTGGGGGCAAACAATATTATGTGAGCTTTATTGATGATTATAGTAAATTTACTTGGCTTTATTTGATTAAGCATAAGTCTGAAGTCATCCAAAAGTTTCATGAATTCCAAGCTCTTGTTGAACGTTTGTTTAATAGGAAGATAATAGCCATGCAATCCGACTGGGGAGGTGAATATGAAAAACTTCACTCCTTCTTTACAAAGATAGGAATCACACATCACGTTTCTTGTCCACATACTCATCAACAAAATGGCTCAGCTGAACGAAAGCATAGACATATAGTAGAAGTTGGTCTCACCCTTCTTGCATATTCTTCCATGCCTCTGAAATTTTGGGATGAAGCTTTTCAAGCCGCTGTGTATCTTATTAATAGGACACCTACAAAACTACTTCAGTTCCTCACACCGCTTGAGTGCTTGTTTAATCAAACCCCAGATTATAGTTCTCTCCGGGTGTTCGGCTGTGCTTGTTGGCCACATCTGAGACCCTATAATACACACAAACTTCAGTTCAGATCAAAGCAGTGCACTTTTTTGGGGTACAGCACACTACACAAGGGGTTCAAGTGTCTTGATCCCTCCACAGGTCGTGTCTATATATCCCGTGATGTTATCTTTGATGAAACAAATTTTCCCTTTGCTAAACTTCACACAAACGCCGGTGCTAGACTTCGTTCAGAAATTTTATTGCTTCCTTCACATCTCCTAAATCCAACATCAAATCCTGGGGAACAACAGCTAGATGACAATATGGCTAATATTCCTGTTAATCCTGCTAATCAAATTTTTGGAAGCAATGTGCAGCCTGTTTCTGCAGAAAATGATGAAGCAGATGATTCTTCCGGTGCCACAGAAAATCTGGCTGAACAGATCCATCAGGATACCGCTGCATCACCGTCTGCATCAGATACCGCTGCCAGTCAACCCGGCGCTGCCACATCCCTGGACGTGGTACATTTTCCTGCCTCTCCTGACGTGATGACGCATCACTCGGCCGACAGCTCTTCGCCGAGCCAACCTAGTCATGCCACCGCGACGCCTGCCAGCAATGATGATGTCCCGTCACCATCACACATCTCTGCATCCGAGCCGTTCGCGACAGGGGAGGAAGTGACTCAAGCGCCGTCTCGCCCAACTACTCGTCTGCAAAGAGGTATTCGAAAAGAGAAGGTATATACCGATGGCACAGTTAAATACAAGAATATCTTTCTTACTGTGACTGGTGAACCAAAAAATTTAACTGATGCTTTGCGAAATACAAACTGGAAAAAGGCTATGGATATAGAGTATGAGGCTTTGATGAATAATAAAACTTGGCACCTAGTTCCACCTAAGCAAGGTAGAAATGTTATAGACTGCAAGTGGGTCTATAAAATTAAAAGAAAACAAGATGGAAGTCTAGACAGGTATAAAGCTCGCCTAGTTGCAAAGGGATTTAAACAGAGATACGGTATAGATTATGAAGATACTTTCAGTCCAGTAGTCAAAGCTGCTACTATCAGGATTGTCTTGTCTATTGCTGTGTCTAGGGGTTGGTGCATGAGACAACTAGATGTACAGAATGCCTTTCTTCATGGATTCCTTGAAGAAGAGGTATACATGAAACAACCACCAGGATATGAGGATGAATCTTTTCCTGGATATGTGTGCAAGCTTGATAAAGCCCTTTATGGGCTAAAGCAAGCTCCAAGGGCATGGTATTCCAGGCTCAGCAAGAAATTATATGATCTTGGTTTTCAAGGATCAAAAGGGGATACATCTTTATTCTTTTATAACAAAGGAGGACTAATCATATTTGTTCTTATCTATGTTGATGATATAATAGTCACTAGCTCCAGACAGGAGGCAGTGTCAGCTCTTCTGCAGGATTTGAAAAAGGAGTTTGCCCTGAAAGATTTGGGAGATCTTCATTACTTCCTGGGTATAGAAGTAAACAAGGTAACAGATGGAATAATTCTTACACAGGATAAATATGCTTGTGATCTCCTGAGAAGGGTAAATATGTTTGATTGTAAACCAGTAAGTACACCGTTGTCTACTAGTGAGAAATTATCTGCTCATGAGGGTGACTTACTAGGGCCTCTGGATGCAACAAATTATAGAAGTGTAGTTGGTGCTCTTCAGTATCTAACCCTGACTAGACCAGACATTGCCTTTCCAGTTAACAAAGTCTGTCAATTTCTTCATGCACCAACCACTGTTCATTGGGCTGTAGTTAAGAGAATCTTAAGATATTTGAAACAGTGTACTAAACTTGGGTTGAAACTATGCAAGTCCAAGTCTATGCTTGTTAGTGCTTATTCAGATGCAGACTGGGCAGGATCTCTTGATGATAGAAGATCAACAGGAGGTTTTGCAGTTTTTCTGGGAGATAATCTTGTATCTTGGTGTGCACGCAAACAAGCTACAGTTTCCAGGTCTAGTACTGAATCAGAATACAAAGCTCTTGCTAATGCTACAGCAGAAATTATGTGGGTACAGACTTTATTGACAGAATTACAAGTGCAGAGTCCGCCTATGGCCAAGTTGTGGTGTGATAATTTGGGAGCTAAGTATCTTTCTTCTAATCCTGTTTTTCATGCCAGAACAAAGCATATAGAAGTTGACTATCATTTTATTCGAGAAAGAGTATCTCAGAAACTATTAGAGATTGATTTTGTACCTACAGGAGATCAAGTTGCTGATGGTTTTACCAAGGCTTTGCCTGTAAGACAGTTAGAGAACTTTAAGCACAATCTCAACCTGGGAAGGTTGTGATTGAGGGGGGCTGTGAAACTATATTGTATACATGCGTGTGAGATCTGTTAGATTGGATAAGATAGAGTTTGTTAGGTTGTTAGCCTCTTCTATCCATCAAAACAGACTGCATGTTATATGGATGTAAAAACCACGGTGATGGTTGTTATCACTATATATTAACAAAGGTGCGGCCTCTAACGAGGTTTAACGCTTCTGCACCTCTGATTTTCACACAGAGGTATTTCCCGATTTCTTTTTTCATTATACGAAAGACATATGCACGCATACCACTGTATATACACACCACGCTCACCGACACGTAAATGTTGTCCCTAACACACCCTCAAATTAAGATGCAAATGGCAACGGCTAACCTTGAATTAATTTTCTTCACAAATTTCTATCTTTCTCTCATTTTATGATAGGTAAAGCGATCTTTTAGTACACCAAATGTATATCTTTGGTCGCTGTTTGCAACTACGTCGAAACAAACACACGCTTTTCTCTTCACGCTTTCTCAAAGATCTTTGGCACGAAGAAAAAAAAAAGCCCTGTCCTGGTTGGATTCGAATATTTTCGATGGATGATAATGATGAGGATCTAGGATGTAATGACAATAATCAGGCATCTCGGCGAGATGCTTCCTATATGCTGATCCATGTACTTAGTGCCCTGCATTTTTTTCTCTCTCCATTCATTCTTTTCATGACATGGAAGTATGGAACTATGGAAGACTAGGGCTAAATCACGGCAGACCATGTGCAACTTGCCAACTAGCGTGTGGCCTTTTCTCTATATTAATAGCATATGCTACTCCCCCGTTTCAAAAATATAAATATTTCTACTATAAATATGAATAACTGTATATCTAAATTCATAACTAAATGTTATTATATTTTTGGATCGAGTTAGTAATTGGTTTGAGATAAAGTAATCCAAAGCTGTGTTTGTTTTCTTTGGTTGGGAATTAATCTTTTCAGCACATGAAACGGAACGACTCATTAACGTATGTTTAATTAAGTATTAGCTAATTTTTTTAAAAATGGATTAATATGATTTTTTAAAGTAACTTTCGTATAGAAATTTTTTTCAAAAACATACCATTTAGTAGTTTGAAAAGCGTACGTGTGAAAAAAAAGAGTGAGTTAAAGAAACTCAGTTGCCAAATAAAGTATTGAAAATCTAGTGAATTTTCTTGCAAAGAAAAATAGAAGCTCATGAGTCCATAAGAAAAACATAAATTTATATGCTCCCTCCTTTTTTTTCCATATGAAGTTGGTTAATTCAAATTCAAGTAACCAACGTCATGGAAAAATAAAGCATACAACAAAAATAATGCAACCATGTGACCAATTTCTCATCGAGGAAATAAGCGCCCACATAATTTTATTTCTTGATAATAAAAAGAAAATCAACATAGTACACACATAAATTAACAGAATGCTCAACTTGAAGAAATAATCTTAGATATTTTCTCCAGTTTTTAATAGATCACTACTACTACAGAAACCTTACAGAAACCTTAATAGGAGTTGGCTCATACGTACCGAATCGGCATCTATTGGTCGTTTCCCATCCTACCGGATAAAAAAGAAATTAAAAACCGACACCTTTAAAAGCTTATATGTGTCGATTCCAGATAAAACCGGCACCTATACTATTAGTATTTTTTTTCGAAAAACCGACATCTATATTAATATTATAGATGCCGGTTCTTTAAAAAGCGGACACCTATAGTTAAAAAAATAAAAAAATTGGCCGACTGAGCTGGCCGGCTTTATCTAGTCTAGTCCATTCTTCTCCTCCTCCCGCTCATCCACCCCGCCGCCGTCTCCTCCTCCTCCCCGCTGCGGCCCCTCCTCCTCCTTCCTTTGCCTCTTTCTGGATCCGCCGCCCCTACTCCTCCTCCTTAGCCACCACCGCTCCTCCTCCTCCTCAACCCCCGCCGCCACCCCTCCTTCCTCCTCCTCCTCCTTAGCCCGCAACGCCGCCCCTCCTTCCTCCTCCCTCCTTCTCTTTCTGGATTCGTCGACCTCTTCCTCTTTAGCTGCCGCGAGCACGGGGACGGGCGGATCCGCTGCCGCACGCTTGGGGGCGGCCAAATCTGCCACCACGAGCACGGGGACGGGCGGATCCGCCACCGCAAAAAAGTCGGTGCCGGCAGAGAGCGACCGCCGTGGCGACGGGGACGGCAGCGACATCGACGTCGACGCGGAGATGGAGGCATTCCGTGTTTTTTATTTGTATTTGCTAACTTGGGATTTTTTTTACTTTTGTTTTGGATTTCCCCGATTCTTCACTTTCTTTTCTTCTTACCCTTCATTCTCTTCTTGTTGATTGTGCAGGTGCGGGATCCGGTTGGGGACAGAATCAAAGAGGACAAGATGGTAACAACTGTGAGTTTTTACTGATTGTGATTGTGATTTAGCGAAATTTTTTGGTCGATTTTGATACCTAAATATGGTTGGATGGTGAATCTTTCTCTTAGTGATTGTGATTTAGTGAATTTTTGATGGATTTAATGATGTGAATCTGCTCTGCAGTGCTTGCTCTGCTCGGCTTGATTCTAGTCGAGCCGGACCTTTTTTTTGGCGTCATTCATTCCTATAGATGCCGGTTCTTGGCTAAATCCGGCGACTATATATTATTATAGGTGTCGGTTCTATAACCGACACTGATGACTGCCTGTTGGATGCTGGTTGAAAAATCTGGCACCTATGGTCGGTTCCCAACCGACACCAATGCCCTTTTCTGTAGTAGTCGATGTTGCCGTTAACTTTAAAAATATATTTAATCATTTATCTTATTTAGCAGCTATGTAAATATGTAAAAGTATAAGTCATATTAAAGGTATCTTCAATGATAAACTAAACCACAACCAAGTAAATGATAATTATGTTTTTTCAATAAATCGAATAACCAAAGGTATGTCTAAAAGTCAACGATGTCGTTAACTACAAATTGAGGAAAACATATTTACAATAGCATAACTGATTAAGAAAACCATTCCAACTGAATCATTGAGAAACATAACAGAGTTGAAAAAGTCATTGCAGCGAGTCGGTCAGCGGAACATGCAGCACTCAATCAGATTCAGGCAGCGCGGCGCGGTTCCTGTGTTCTGTCGTCTCTTCTTTCCCTGAAAACGGAACCCGTCAACACTGCATCGCTGCTTCTCTTTTTCGATGTTGTCTTTTCTTTCTTATTCGAGCCAAAGGACAAAACAAAGGAGCACATCAAAGGGTAGAGCTGTGTAGTGGAAAACAGAGTCATATGTGCCACGTTGTATTTTTTTTCCGGTATTGACTGCTCGTCGATACTACGCAAACTTCTCCTGGTGGAGCTTGATCTAAATTGTACCGATTGTTTATATAATTTCTACTTCCGAGATTCTTAGAGTAAAGAAGAAGTTGTACGAAACGGTAGAATTATGCAGTAATTGTTATAAAATCGGCACCGGAAGACATCGATAACCAAGTGCAGAAGAACGTCGTACGAGATCCAAAATTATTGATGATACCAACACATGATATTTGTTAACAAGGTTTTATGGATCTTTTTTTTTGATTCAGCATAATTACAATGTATCAGAGTTACAATGATCCTCGGCCGGTAACGCCGCCAACCAACCACCCCTCTCGTCTATGCTAAGTCTACATGCGGTTATAATAGATGTGCCTCTCTATTCAAGAGAGAGCCTATGACATAATCTGACTTTGACTTTGCTACTGTCCTAATAACTATTACAACTCTAATTATCATAACCGACTACGTATACACATATTCGACATAAACTTTAAGCGTAACTGTCGAGTACTACCTTCATTACAAAATACATGCAGCTTTGCTTGTTTTGGAAAATGCACTAGACATTCCTCCGTTTGGATACATTTTAGAAAACATGTAAAAATATTTATATTTTGAAAGGGATGAAGCAGATAAAAGCTCATATGAACTGAGAAGCAGACATTAACTACTTTGTCGACAGTCTATACGCCGACCACGGTATTTATGGAGTATGAGAATCGTTGGAACCAGGGTATACGCGAGATTGAAGTAAAAGAGACAAGAGACATGGATTTTTATACAGATTCGATGTCGGCTTGGCGGCATGAAGCTCGAACACGTAGTCGACGGCTAATATAGTCTTCTTCCTCGAATATGAACTTGGCGTGATTGGAAATAGCTCTAAATCCCTCAAGTCGACTTTTGTGGCTCTAGATTGGGTTTATCAAGGCTTGTATTCTGATTTGGTGTGTCTTGGCATCTTCTCTCCTCATAGGGGTCTTATATTTATACTCTCGGATGTCCTCTTGTCCAAGTAGAACTAGGGAGACAAGTATGAATACGATCCGAGTAGTCCTTGTAGTGTCCAAGTAGGACTCGCTTCTCCTTCCTTATCCGAAACACCTTTTATTCCGGGAAAGATAATTTTCTTTTTTATCCATCGTATTTTCTTAACCAAAGGATACCTTTTTGTATACTATTAGGTATATGATATTTTCGTATACCACAAACCCATGTATAGCAGGTATGTCTTATTGATAACATTGACAGTAGTCCCCGACCTCAATGCAAATGATCGGACTAGCGTTTTCGACCGTATAGCCCAAAAATCCATCATTGTCAGAATCATCTAGCCATTTTCGGAATACCGAGTTGGCATGTAATTGCTAACAAGTCATCTTTCCTAGCCATGATAGAGAACGTGACCATTGTTGAATTTGGATTGAGCTCAGAAAATATGTGACCATGCTATAGCGTTCTTGATCAAATATCGTGTAAATAACCCTTGTCGAACTCATCCAACCGTTCTCGGACAACCAAATATGCGTAGAGTACGCGATAAAAGTCCTTCTCTTCTCTTGGACCAAGAACTCGATTTGAACTTGAACTCACTAATCCGACGTCCATCTAGTCAGAAATAAATTTCGACTATTGTGCGCCCTGAGACCAGTATATGTTTATTAGTTGAGTACAAGAATTGTCGGTTCGAGCTTTATCGAGTCAAGACAAGATGCCAACTACTATAAAGTCTCTAACTAATCTCTTTTATTCAAGAAATCTAATTGCTCTGATATCTGATTTTCCTGAAATCAATTCTCAGAACGAATTGTTAGCTAGAAAAGCCCTCGAGCGAAAGCTTGGGAATATTATGATATAAATTGAAAATATTAAAAATAAATTATATGTGTGTGTGCGCCAATAAATGAGTATTCTCACCAGAGCTGCCCTTAGCTTAGCAAAGTTAGATACTCTCCCTAGCCCCCAGTTGTTTTTATGAAAAGTTTTCCACAAAAGCAGCTTGAATCTTATAACAAACTAAGGTGAAGAAGCGAATTCCTAGCCCCCAGCCATGAAGTTGGGAAAACCAATCCTCGATTACACTGCTAGTTAATACGTTACTGGGGTACTCTGACATGACCAATTCTGACATGGTTGTTTGACCCTTAGTGTCCGACTAGCCCAATAGTGCCAGACATCCTCGGCCAAGGTGCTAAGACCCAGTGACTAGTCAGATTTAACGTAGTAGGTCGATAAGAAACGACTCCAACCAGTAATGACATGAGAAAAGAGGATCAACGAATAAATATTGCACATTTGATTTATATGAAAAACTTATATAGATTAATGCATGAAGATAGTAGGAACACTACACACACTGGTCGAGAACCAGGCGCATAATCGTACTCGACCACTCGTAGAGGTGGTGGAAGAATCGCTACAGCATTGGTTGAAGACCAGGTATGTAGTCGTACTCAATCACTCACAGAGATGGTGGGAGAATCGCTACAATGCTGGTCGAGAACTAGGTGTCTAGTCGTACTCAACCACTCGCAGAGATGGTGGGAGAATCGCTACAACACTAGTCGAGTACCAGGTGTGTAGTTGTCACGCCCAGAAATTCACTACCAGAATTTCCAAAGCAAATTGTGTATTAAAATCCCTGTCCAGGACCAGTCAGGGTACACAAATGACAAAGTTGCCATACAGATCCACGTCTTACAAAACAATATAAATCTCTTACAAAACTGCAGCGGGAAAAAAAAACAACTATTCTAATAAACTAAACACTCGCAACGTAGCGACTCCAAACCACAGGCACTCCTCGACGATAGCAACAAGCCTACCCTTCTGAAAAGTCTTCCTCTGAAACAACCTCCAACTCTGGTGTGGGGAAAAATAAAGCAAGACTGAGTACTACCCACTGTACTCAACAAGTCAGGAAATTTAATGCAATTAAAAAGAAGCTTATCCAGAAGAGACCGAAGTTCGAGGAGGATGCAACATGACAAGTTATTTATTAATTTAGGCAGAGTCAGTTAGTTTCCTTTTACTTCTAGGAAAGATTGTTTTAGAATCTGAATAAGACTTTTGTATCTTTTACTTTTATCTTTAGGAAAAGTTTTGTGTCTTGTCCAATAAGGACTACTATCTATCCATGGGGTATAAATATGTACACCCGGGCTCTTTTGTAATATCTCTCGATCAATACAACTACTCCTCGAACGCATCGCCACCTCTTTTTCCGAGGTTTTTATTTTACGCAAACCAGGCGGAACTTGGCACCTGACACGGAGCTGCATCGCTTTCGATGCTCCAACGAAGGGATAAGTCTTACGTTCCACTGGCCTTAGCAATTGTATCGACTAAATTGCTGTTGTTCATGGCTGCATCGCTTCGACCTCTTGGATCGCTCTGGGTTCCGGTTTGATATATTTGCCTACGCTATTTTATCATATATCTTAGTTAATCTAAAGTCGATTATTCAATTTTACTTGTATCGGTCAGATCTTTTTTAGGATTTTACCGGTGTGGGCTAAAATATTTTGTCGATCTAGATTAGCTAAGATATCTACCACCCCTGAAAATTTAGTCAAAGGCTTGATTGTCTAGATATTATGTTTCTTTCATACTTTGCCGTTGCATCAGCCCTAGTCATCGCTTAGAACCATAATCTCTAGCCTACTTTTTGATTGCCAATAAGGGTTTCATCGGGGTTTCAGCTACATACGATTTTGGATTTAGCCGATGACAACAAAGACTTCATTGATTATCTAATCATTTGGATTTAATGACATCGGATCTTCCAGCAGATGTATGCTTTAACCTTCGGAATCAACAGTTATTTTATTTATGTCACTATTAGCAGGATTGGTTTCTATAGGGTTATATTATTGCTTTTATTGCATTATCATCAGCCGCATTGTCTTTATATCGTTATTGTACATCAAGTGTCAGAATCTATATTGGAATATATAGCCGATTGGCTTAAAACCCTATCGACATCGGTTGGAAATTGCTCTATCGGCTGGTCAGCCGTTCGGCTTTTTGATCCGCTGTTTTATATATCTTGTCAGTTGCAAGATCAAACTTACTGACACGTCCTGCATCTCATCAATTTTAGGACTTGCACTGGAGCTAAGCAGAATTCACAGGCCTTCGTGTGCCACACGCAGGATCTCTAACGTTAAACACAGTCTTTTGGCCACACTCGATGGGACAGATTTTGCGTCAACACCGCAGCCCAGCCCGCTCAAGGCCCTTCCTCTCTCTTCCAGGCTCTGACAGGTGGGCCCCACCTATCGGCGCGCGTCTTCCTTCCTTCGGCCCGACCGACGCCGAAAGGAGCCAACCACCACCCGCACGCCCTGTAACACCCTGGGAAATTCCTAAATAACAAATACACCGATCAAAAAATCATTTCTGTTTCATGTTTAAATTTTTGCATCATGCCGACAGTTTCTTTGTTTTATGCCAGTGCCAAACTTTTATTGAAATTTACCATTTTTTTTTACTCCTCTGATCTTCTGGTCTTTGTCCCAGAATTTTCACTCTAACCAAAATTAGTTTTACTCCAAAAAGTCCACGTAAGCTCCCTCTACTATGGCCTTCTTGTTGCTGGGCTTTTTCTGGAAAAAAGTCCATGTTACCTCCCCAAGCCCTTTTCATTCCTTATTAGGTTGGAAAAGAGAAAAGTCTAATTTTCCCCCATACTATTTTCGGCGACGACGTCGCCGCACGCCGCGCCGCTACGACGAGGCCCGCTACGACATCACCGGCTGTCGCCTTCCGCTCCTGTCTCACCGGCGAGCTTGCCATCCATTCCATACGCATCCGGCCCCAACCTCGCACCGCCGCGAGCCATGCAGCAAGCTAGTTGTGCATGCGCGTGCATGCAGGCAAGCCAGCCACGAGCAAGCACCATGCAACTAGCTAGCTATGCGTATGCCTGGCATGCAAGCAGCTAGTCGGGCCCAAGCTAGCATGCATGCAACAGCCTATGCAGTATACGCGCCAACCCGCGCGGCCCGCTGCAACTGCCCCGTCCCTGTCTTCATGGCCATTTAAAGACGAGCTCGTGCGGTGAAGCCTATATATAAGGGCAAACCCATAAGCCAGTATGCAACCCGTCCCCTTTTCCATCCCTCTTTTTCTCCTCCTCCTGGCTTTCTTTCTCTTCAGTCACACCCTTCCGCGCACACGCCGCCATCTCTCCGCTTGCTCCGCCGCGGCCCGGTTTCGGCTGGGCCTCAGTTGAGCAAGAGGACGGATAGGCCGCCGCGCCGTCATTTGAACCCGAGAACGACTGACTTATCGAACGGCTAATCCCTAACATCTGACCCGCTGACTTCTAACTCACTAACCCGCTGACTTCTAACTCACTAACCCGCTGACTTCTAACTCGCTGACCCCTGACACCTAACTTGCACTAATCCGCTAACATTTATTCCTTAACGCTGTGTGTTCGTTTGTTGCCGAGCGAACACGTGGTGGGCGAGGACGATCCGCGGGTCGACCGGCCCCAGGCAGTACCTCGACGACCGTAGTTCGTGCGAGGACCGTCGGTCGGTACGCCGCTACCCGGCTGCCGCAAGGTGAGCTCCCCTCCTGCCCTTCCTCTTGCTTTCGTTTCCTTACCGCATTTCTCGTCTACCGTCGCACGGTGGCGTCGTGAGACGTGACACCGTAACCATTCCTTGCGCGACCGTCCTTCGCAGCGATCGCCGCATCACAGCCGGCCGTGCATACGCCATATAGCTAGCGGGCCGAACGTGTGCATGCATGCATGCAAGTAGCCCACATGCATGCAACTAGCTAGTCGTGTGTATGCATATGCATGCATGCAAGCAACCCACATGCATGCAACTAGCTAACCGTGTGTATGCATATGCATCCATGCAAGCAACCCACATGCATGCAACTAGCTAGCCGTGTGTATGTATATGCATCCGTCGTTCGGTCGAGCCCCCGGCCGACGTTGTCCTGGCAGTACCGCGTCACGCCCGGCCAATGCCGTGGCCCAGTTCAGGCCGAGCTGCCTCAGCCGACCTCCTCGCTGCCGCGGGCGTCGGCCAAGTCACCGCGCCGACCGGAGCCTCCGCGCCCGCGCGTCGGCCTGCGCCCGGCCACCTCCTGGACACGGGCCTCGGCCACGCCATGCCGACGCGCCGCCGCCACACCGTGTCAGGCCCACTAGTGGGCCCCATATTTTATTCTCTCCCCGCGGGCCCCATTGACCGAAGACTTGGAAAAAGTCTATATCGCCTTCCTCTGCTTTGTCGGCCCGAAGCCCATAAAGCCTTCCAAAAAGTCTACATTGCCTTCCTCTCGTGGTCGGCCTAAGCCCACGAAGTTCTCTAAAAAGTCTATAAAAGCTCCTCTACTTCATTGGGCCAACCGGCCTTGCAATCTATCCAAAAGTCTACATATATCCCTCTTGTCCCTTGGGCCAAGACCATAAAGTCCTCCACATAAGTCCACAAAACATCCCCTTGTTTTCCTCGGGCCAAGCCCAAGAATGGACCTGAAAAGTTTAAATTGCATCCTCCGGGCCAAAGCCCACCAACAACCTCCCTCCTCACCAAAGTCTAATGCATATCCCTCCACTCACCCAGGCCCTTATCCAAAAGTCTATATAAGGTCCCTACCCGACCTCCTTCATCTCTGGGCTAAAGCCCAAGCCTTCACAAAAGGAAGTCCAACATTCGTCCCTCTCAACATCACAGCCAAGGAATATTCTTGGGAATATTCCTTTCCAATTTAATAAATTCATTTCCGTATTTCAGAAAATCCATTAATCCTCCAAACCCGTGTCTCCCTCATTTTAAGTCAGAGTTGAACGAAACTTTCGTCAAAATCTTTCAAAAATCAAGATCTACGCAATGGCACTGGTTGGGTTATTTTCCTTTTTGGAATTTTTGGCTCTTTTTTGTGTTAGCGAGTAGTTCGTGACGTTATTATTCGACCGGACAGGGTATATCTGCGAGGAGGAAATTGAGCCAATTGTTAACGAACCCTCAAGTGAGCAAGGCAAGTCACTACGCCCCCTTCCTCGAACATGTTGATCCTATTTTTATAAATGTGTTGATTGCAAATAAAATTGCATGCTAATTATAAAACGCGTACCCACATTTGCTTAAAGCCTTACCTTTGATATTGTTTATCCTTATGTATTTACACACCTTTGTTACCTGAGTATATTACTTTACGCGTGATTATTTACTCACTGCTTAGCCCTGCTTACATAGACGTTATACACTCCATAT
>BDMV01000002.1:41177853-41267628 GCA_008326285.1 Oryza officinalis | reverse complement strand
CCTTAACGCTGTGTGTACCGGAAAGGAAAATAATGATGCAAGTAATAACAAAGGAGAGCTGCAATGGTTATTTTGCATAAAATACGCATTTAAAAACAATAGTTGAAAACAGTACGGTCGGTACGCCGCTACCCGGCTGCCGCAAGGTGAGCTCCCCTCCTGCCCTTCCTCTTGCTTTCGTTTCCTTACCGTATTTCTCGTCTACCGTCGTTACCGCGGCACGGTGGCGTCGTAAGACGTGACACCGTAACCATTCCTTGCGCGACCGTCCTTCGCAGCGATCGCCGCATCACAGCCGGCCGTGCATACGCCATATAGCTAGCGAGCCGAACGTGTGCAAGCATGCATGTAAGCAGCTAGCTAGCTAACTGCAGGTATGCGCATGCATGTATGCATGCAGCCACCCGAGCCCTCCATCTTACCAAGCACACACTCTAGGAAAACCACGACCACCGGAGAATCCCACTGTCGCGACCGAATGCCGTAGGCGCCGACCAAGGTCTCCGTGCCCCGCCCTTGCCGCGCAAGCCAAGCCGGCGCAAAACCACCTCCCGGCCTCGCGCCACACTGCCAACCAACCAAGCCACAGACCGGCGCCGCCTCTCCGCACGTGCCACCATGCCCAGGCGCCGCCCGGCGGCACACCGCCACGACGCGCCCCCAGGCCGGCGCCGCCGCCCCCGGCCTCCCCAGCCGCAGCCGCAGCCCGGCCTGCGCCTCCCGCGCCACGCGCGCCCCAGGCCGCCGCCAGCCCGCCAGGCAGCGTCGTCACCTGCACGCCGCCCAGCCGCTCCGCGTTCCCGCCGGCGCCGCCTCGTCCCCGCGCGCCCGCGCCGCGCGAGCCGCCTCGTCCCCGCGCGCCCGCGCCGCGCGAGCTGCCTCCTGGCCGCGCGCCGCACTGCCGCGGCCGCGCCACCGAGCCGCGCCGCACCGTCTCCCCGGCCGCGCAACACGCTGTGCCGCGCCGCCGCCTTGCCGCCCGCGCGCGCCGCACGCCCAGCCGCCCCACCGCCGGCGCCCCTCCCTCCCGGCCTCTCTCACCCGGCTAGAGCAAGCAGAAAAGGAGAGAAGGAGAGAGAAGGCAAGATAAGAAGGAGAGAGAAGGGAAAAGAAAGAGGTGGGACCCGTCGGTGGGCCCCACTATCTCTCTCCCCATGGGCCCCCTTGGCCCAAGGACTTTGGGAAAGTCTATATCAGCTCCCTAAGAAGTCTACAAAACATCCCCGCATTCATTAGGGCCAACCGGCCGGATAAACTATCCAGAAGTCCATAAAACATCCCTCTTGTTCCCTGGGCCGAGCCATAAAGTCCTCCTACAAAAGTCTGTATTATATCCTCCGAGCCGAAACCCACCAACAGCCTCTCTCCTCGACGAAGTCTAATTTATACCCCCCTACTCACCCAACTCTCCTCTTAAAGTCTGTATTACGTCCCTAACCGACCTACATCACTTTGGGCTAAGGCCAAAGCACTCCCAAAATAAAAGTCCAACATGCCCCCCCTCTGAGCCCCTCAGCCAAAGAATATTCCCAAGAATATTCCTTTCCAACTTAATAAATTCATTTCGCATTCCAGAAAATCCATTAATCTTCCAAAATTCATATCTCCTCAACCGTAAGTCCAATTGACTCCGTTCAACTTCCATAATTTTTCTAAAAATGTGATCTACGCAATGGCACTGGTTGGGTTATTTTCTTTTTTGGAATTTTTGGCTCTTTTTGTGTTAGCGAGTAGTTCGTGACGTTATTATTCGACCGGACAGGGTATATCTGCGAGGAGGAAATTGAGCCAATTGATAACGAACCCTCAAGTGAGCAAGGCAAGTCACTACGCCCCCTTCCTCGAACATGTTGATCCTATTTTTATAAATGTGTTGATTGCAAATAAAATTGCATGCTAATTATAAAACGCGTACCCACATTTGCTTAAAGCCTTACCTTTGATATTGTTTATCCTTATGTATTTACACACCTTTGTTACCTGAGTATATTACTTTACGCGTGATTATTTACTCACTGCTTAGCCCTGCTTACATAGACGTTATACACTCCATATGTGGGATATGTGGATGTGGTTACACTGATCACTCGATGGGAGTGATTGATAGAGATCGGGTGGAGACATAGCGCCACCCACAGCATGAAAACCTTTGTGAAAACCCAAAAACTAATTAAACAAAAGTGATTTCGACTGGGGCGGCACGGATAGAATATGGGTGGTTCTGGGAACGGTAAGCCGCCGACCCTGGTCAGTTAAGGACCGAGTCAAGAAGCTAAGCAGGAAACGAACCGAGTACGACCACACTTCTTGAGTGGGGTTAGACCCGGTGGACTAGGTTATTCTCGTGGGGTGGCACCCCAGACATGGTAGGTTCTGGATATCGGTATGGAAATGTGGAAGTGTGTGGTTTAATGACGTCAAGCTTTATATATGTATGATGTAACCTTCAATCTCGGGAGCGCCAGGACTCCCCTCACAACCGGCTCGAGGTAGGAATGTGGCGCCGGGGGTGCAATGGGGATTCATAGTCCTTGGAGCGGGTGCCGCCATGCGAGGGTAACTGAAAAACCGGGCCGTGACAAGTCTCATGTGTTGGGTGAGTCACGGAGTGTGGGATTAAAGGCGTACATCCACTGCAGTGTGAGTAAATTAAACTATTCGAATAGCCGTGCTCGCGGTTAATGAGCGCCGGGACTTGTATTACTCTTGACTAGACTCACATGTTTTTAATTTGGTTAGAAGAAGTTGGGATAAATACAACATGAGTGACCTTGCCCCATGCGTGGGAAGGTTACATTGTGATGAAGGAACTTCTAATTAATGACAACCTTTACATAGCGGCAATTCTTTTCATGGTTAAAACTGCTAGGCCATAGGCTTGTAAAATAACTTGTGAAAACTGGCTTTACGCAAATAAACTAAAACCTGCCTTGGACCCCTATATGCATTGGTTGCATTTCTATAGTGGTGACTTGCTGAGTACGGTTGGTACTCACCCTTGCATATTTCTACCCTTTTAGCTCTTGATGATGAGGACATGCCAGTCGAACTGATCCCTGAGGAGGGGGATGGTACGGAGGAACCATAGGGACTAATCCCCAGTTGATGCCTGTGGAGTATAGATGAACCGCCGCAGCCTTGCTTCCGCTATCCTATGTTATTTGGTATTGTATCCGGTCAGACACGGCCTATTAGAACATACTCGGGTTCCCATGTAATATTTGGTATTGTAAGACTATGCGATGCAGACTATGTGTACCAGAGTTGTAATGTGTGTATACCAACCTACCGATCCAGGGAGTTGGTATTTGTAAACACATATGGTTTCCTGTGCTATAAAATCAGGGGCCGACACGCCCCGCCGCCCCACTTTACATCTTTCCCACCCACTCTGCGCTCATCCCGCCTTCCTCGCCCACTCCCCCACCTTCTCCCGCATGCTGCGCCCCCCAAAAGACAGGGATTCGAATTTCAAATCCAGTCACCACTGCCTCTCTCTCCTCCCCACGTTGCCAGTTTTCCCGCAACTCCCGGTCACGTCCGAGCCTCCTTCGGCACTATAAATACCGCCCTCGAGCTCCTCTCCTTTTATTCACAACCATCACCACTCCTCGCGCCCTCCTCCGCTCCCACACCATCTCGCCTAGCGCCACCGTGTTTTTGTCTTCTCCGGCCACCGCTCGCTGCCAAGCCACGCCGTTGCCACCGTCGTGCTCGCCGGATTGTGCCGCCCCTCGGCCGCCGTTCACCCGTCATCTTTCGCCGTCATTCTGTCACCGTTGCCGTCTTCTTCCCAGCACCGGCTGGTTTCCCCAATGAGGACCCCCTTTCTTCTTCACTTCTTTGTTTCCTTTGCTCGTTGTCGCTCTCCGCTCCCACGTCGCTTCCCGTGTGCGTCACTGTCCTCCGCGCCGCTCGCTGACGCTCCCCACGTCACCGGCAGCTGTTGCCGGTGGGTGCGTTGTCGCCGTCTGTCATGCCAGCCGAGCCGGCTATTCCGCGCCCGTGCCCTGGCCACGTCACACCCCGTGGCTGCCCGGTCGGCTCGGGCTGATCTAGGCTGTCGGTTCCCGTGGATCGGTGGTGGACCACCACGGTGGTCCTGGTCCACGGTGGACTGATCCCCCTTGTCATCGACGGATGGGGCCCGTGTTTTGGTGCCGGCCTCTCCCCTCGCTGACGTCAGCATCCTTTTTTCATGCGCAATAAATCGCTAAGGTTTTTCTGTTTATAGTAAAAACGTAGTGAATCTTGTAAAATTCATAACGAATTCATCCAAGCTCAGTTTAAGTCCATTAAAATTCTAGCAAATTCATAAAAATGCCTAGAATCCACTAAAAATGGTTTTGTTTCTTGTTTTGGTAGACTTATAGCATGTTTTGCTTGTGTGCTTTGTTTGTCGCATCGATTTCGGTAGTTCCGACGCCCCCGTTTATTTTGAAGTTGTTGCAGAGATTCCCGTAGTACCAGAGCAAGGCATGTCATGCATTCCTCATTGAGCATATTGTTCCTATTTTGCAAATATCCCGCTTTCTATTTAAATTGCATTATTTTCTTATGTCATGTGGGATGATTTCCTATGTACTCAGCCATAGCTTGTTCACCCTATGTCATTGACAACTTGGGATATAACATGACTAGATATTGGTTTAGAAGATGCTTAGCCATGCTTAGATCAACTAGCTCACTTTGGAAAATATCTTAGACCTTTATTAATTATGATGATTATGGACATGTAGCATCATGGTATTAATTCAACTAAAATATGCTTAATGGTGGGCTGTGGGTGCACGGTTTTGATAGACGTGCCCATGGCATTTAAGGACCGGTTCGCAGGAAACCCTAGAAGAATTATCGTGCGTACCACAAGCCAGCATAGGCAATGACTTGGCTTGTAGTGTAGGTTTTTCCTTTCTGACATACCCAGACAAGGGTGAGCGTCATGAAGTTTGGATGGGCCCTGCGACGGTCAATGCGGCTTCTGGATTCACCTAGGCATAAGAGGGGGTTGCCTACCTTGGTTGTAAGGGTAGGAATGAAACCTGAAGTGTGTTGCGCTTGGTTAGGGGGAGTTATGCGAATGGTCCTGTCACAGTTGCTTTTCGGTATGTCGTGGTGGTATGTCGACGCACGAAGACGTGTTGGAGCTATGTCTTGTGGGTACAGTTGTACACCTCTCATCAGAGTAAAACTATTCGAATAGTCATGTCTGCAGTTATGGGCGATCAACCAGATTCACCGTGATTAGTCTCATCATTAATAATTTGACTTAATGGAACTGGTGTAATTCAAGTGGTTGGTTGGGTCTGTCGTAACGTGGTGTAGCGTTGGACAGCGATGGTTAATATTGTTTAATTATGTTCTACGGTTTTACTACTTTCAACTACTGCTTTTAAATGTTTGCTTTATGCAAAAGAACCCCTAGCCTTTCTTGGAATCACTTGCATCATATCTTCTCTTGGTATGACTTGCTGAATACAGTGTATCGGTGATACGGGCTTGGCGGTATCAAGATTAAAGGGATGGGCGGCCCCGTGCGCCCACGTGGCGTGTCCCCCAGAGGGGTCGGGCCCGAGGGTAACGTGGCAGCCACCCTCCCTGCTTCCCCCGGGGGTTGGGCTGCTCCCGGACCTCCCCCGAGGTTTGGGTAGCCTCGACCCCCTTGGCGCTGGCGCCGCGTGTGCGGGGTTAGGTGAGCGTGGTCAGAACTCACCTAACCGCATTAATGGCGGTTCAGGCAAACGCTCCATGCCGCATTTAATGCGGCGCGACGCGTGCGTGGCCAGTCTACGACCGGTTAGATCACGGGTGAGATGGCGGCAGGGTACCTGCGCGCTACCCGCGCGACAGGCGGCGTGCAGCACGCCCTGCCCCGTCCCATCAGAATGATGAGAGCCTTTTGCCTCTTGTCCCTCAGCCGGAGTTGGTATGCCAGCTCCGGTCGGATGGTTTCCGATTCCCGATGCGAGCGGAACACAGAAGTCTTCTTTCATTTAATGGAGCTTGACACGGGCGTCCCCCGCGTCAGCCGCCTGATCGAGCGAAGGCCTTGCTACAGCGTCTGTGCGAGTGGCTTCCGAGTCAAGCAACAAGACGGCCATTAAATGTAAAAGAATATTTTCCTTCTACCTTAGGCAGCTTGTGGCCCATGTGGTAGCCCCTTGACATATAAAAGGAAGCCCAGGCCTGAGTAGAAGGGGGGACAAACAGATAGACAGGAGAGAAAGGGAGAGCAAAGACTTGTATTCCCTGATTTCTCATTCGCATACCCACAGAACACAGGAGTAGGATGTTACGCTTCCCAGCAGCCCGAACCTGTATAACCACTTGTGTCCCTGTTCTTCTCTCTCTCTCTCTCTTGAGCGATCAAGGAGAAAATGGATTTTGCCCTACGCCCTTGGCCGAACTCACAAAGGGGGGCCCTCTCTGCCCCCCGTTGAGGAGCTAACACTCCGTCACAGTGGGTTGTACTATACCCACTCAGTCTTGCTCTGTCTCTCCCACACCAGAGTTGGAGTACTTCTCGGATGGAGGTTACTTGGAGGAGTAGGCTTCGTCACTGCCATCAAGGATGCCCGTAGAGTGGAGTCACCACGCTGCGAGCGTCAAGTCTTTAGTTTTAGCTCGTTTTACTTTTCCGCTGCATTTTTAAGACTTTTATGATGTTTTATAAGACGTGGATCTGTATGTCAACTCTGACGTTTGTGTACCCTGGCTGGTCCTGGATAAGGGTTTAATGCACATTTTGGTTGGGAATTCTGGTTTGTGAATTTTTGGGTGTGACATAAACATAATAAATTACTGATATAAAAATAGGCACGTTAAATTGCATACAAAATATTGTGTACCTGTGTAAATATATGCCGAATATTTCTACGAAATTAGTAGATTAATTAAGTAATTAATCTTACTAAATACCTTGTTTTACGTGTCTGACGATCAATGCATATGACGGCCTCCTGGTAACTTTCCATGTGCACGTACTGATCTTATTCCATAAGACATTTGTAGGTGGTTGATCCGGATCTAGGCCTTGTAAACGACAATAGTGAACCGATGACCTCCATGGCAGCGATGTCTTGAAGTTTTGTCAATCCTAGTAGATTGATTTGTTGGCAGCGACGGTCCCAATCTGAAAGGGACGTACTCCAGTTGGGTTATATCTCCCATAGCCGAAATCATTGAAGTATCCCTTGTCAAAAACCCGTGGTGGCGACGTCTTAAAGCTTGGTCGATTTTGATAGATTGATTTGTTGGCGGCGATGATTCCGGTTCTGTCGGGGAACGTATTTTGGTTGGGTCAGATCTCTCAGTTCCAAAGTCGACGAAGCATCCCTCGCCAAAAAATCCATAGGGCAATATCTTGATGAAGATTAGATGACGAGAGTCCCGATCCATAGTAGAACACACTCCGGTCGGGTCGTATCACCCGAAGCCAAAATCGTTGAGATGTTTGTTGTCGGAAAATCCGTCTCTTTAACCCATATTGTCGAAACCTTGAAGCACCATGTTCCCCTAGCTGGCGCGTCACTGTTGACGGTCTATACACTGACCACGGTATTTGTAGAATATGAAGATTGTTGGAACTAGGGTATAAGCGAGATTGAGGTAAAAGAGACAGGAGACAAAAGATTTTTATACAGATTCGGGCTCCTTAAGTGACAAGTAATAGCCCTACTCTTGTTGGCCGAAGCCGGTATTGCCTTTACATGTCAGTATCACACGAGTATAATATTTGGGATGATCTAATCTAGTCGACGTCGGCTTGGCAGCATGGAGCTCGAACACGTAGTCAATGGCTAGTGTAGTCTTCTTCCTTGAATATGAACTCGACGAGATTGGAGATAACTCTAGATCTCTCATGTCAGTTGTTGTGACTCTAGATTGAGTTTGTCTAGACTTGTATTCTGACTTGGTGTGTCTTAGTCTCTTCTCTCCGCCTAGGGGGTTTTGTATTTATACTCTCGGATATTCCCTTGTTCAAGTAGAACTAAGGAGACAAGTATGGATACGATCCGAATAGTCCTTGTAGTGTTTGAGTAAGACTCCACTCCTCCTTTATCCGGAATACATTCTATTCCGGAAAAGATAATTTTCTTCTTTATCATCGTATTTTCTTAACCAAAGAATATCTTCTTGTATACTATTTTATATATATATATATATATATATATATATATGATAATTTTTTATATCACGAACCCATGTATAAAAGATATGTCTTATTCATAACATTGACAAACTCGATATTAGATTTTTCTTATTAAACCATTTCATCCTAAATAAATGCAGTGTAGACATGATTTGGACAGATGGAGTATTTTTTTCTCTAGCTCCGAAGAATGTTTGGACGAATGAGCTCGGTCGGCACTGATGGACTGATGGGTACAAGAGCCAAAGGAGCTAGCCGTTGCGTCCACATGGGCATGTACCCCGAGCCACATGGAGCTACCAATCAATCAACTTGCCTCCTCTGTGGATATTCGCATGCGCACGTCTCGTACTCTCGTCCGATCGCCTAAGTACGACATTTTCGGCTAATTAAGTACGCTGCAGGCAAGTGCCAACCACACGACCGTGCCTAAGGCCTTGTTTAATCTCTCTTTTGGTTATCAAAATCTCAATTCAATCGTATAATTTTATAACTTTACAATTTTAATTAAGGGTTAATTTGATTCATGCCATTGCAAATATGTCATTTCAGATAAATGTCATTACAATTACTCTATTCGTAGCCGTATCACTGTAATTTTATAAAATTAGAACCGTGCCACTGCCGTCACGTTTTTCAACCCTCTTTTTCCTTCTTCGTCTTCTTCCTTCTCTCTTCTCATCCGATGGCGGTGGCTTGCTAGAGAAGAGCCGGCGGTAGCAGCGCGAGCATCAGACAACGACGACTTTGTGATGACAGGGTGGTAGCATTGAGTGCCGGACAGCGGCGGCTTTGCAACGGCGGCGATGGATAGGGACGACTTGCCGGAGGAGAGCAAGGACGGCTGCGAGGAGCTCGGCACGAGGTTGGGAGCGATGGAGGCAACTGGCGGCGGTGGTGTAGGAGGAGGAGCAGCAACCGGGACAGCAGGAGCAGACGACTCGACCGGGCTGCGGCAGCCGCCCTTGCGCACGCCACGACCATCTGCCACCGCTGGCACTGTGTCGTGTTGTCCCCGACCTTCCTCCACCCCTTTCGTCAGCTCCACCACCCGCCTTGGCTTCTCGGCTTCTTCATCTGCAACAACAACTTTGCCGTCTCGAGGTCATGGCGAGCTCATCGACGAGGTGGTTGACCCAACCTTCCTCTCGAGACCCATGTCGAGGGGATTCCTTGGTGCCGTCAACTACGCGACGCCTCGTCTTTGACCGCTTTGTCCTCCTGCACGATGCCCCAGTCGGCCTCGACCTCGACACCGACAGCGCATACGTCGGCGCGGCGCTATAGCTGACGACAACGACGCTGGCGATAGAGGAGGAGGAGCAGCGACGAGGGTGGCGTCCATGGCGATGCGTGTCGGGTGAGAAGGGAGGAAAGGACGGGATGGATTGGTGGGGAGGCTGAGAGGTGGTGGAGAGAGATGGAAAAAAAAGAAGAGAGGAGAATGGAGGAAAAAGATGAATCTGATGGGTGAGTCTCACGTGCAGATGAGAAAAATATGAAAAATGTGACGGCAGTGGCACGGTTCTAATTTTATAAAATTTCAGTGGCATGACTACGAATAGACGAATTATAATGACATTTATATGAAATGACATATTAGCAATGGCATGGATCGAATTAACCCTTTAATTAAAGTGTGTTTGATTCTATGATTTTATATTGGTAGAAATTTATCATTTTACAATTTTTATGTATACTATTGTAAGATTACGATCCTACATCGAACTTTCCATTTTGATTCAGGATGACGATTTTAACAACCTTGTCATTAGGAAGTTTGAGAGGATTAATTTCATATCTATTTGTGATGTGGGATTAATCCCGTTTAAGGTCTTGTTCGGTTAATTCTCAAGAGGGAGGGATTGAAGAGAATTGAGGGAGAATAATTCCACATCACAATAAAAGTGGAATAAATCACTTTCAAATCTCTCTCAATTCTCTTGTAAAAGGGATTAACTGAACAAGGCCTAAATATTTTTCATGAGATAAAGAGGGTTTTGCATTTTGATTCGCCAAGTAGGAATCTCAGAGCGTTTGGGATTGGATGCAAAAGTTTTGAGTCGTTGCAGGGGTCACCGTGATTTGAAGAGTATTTTGTTCCGTTGCTTCGAACTCAGCCGTTAATCTTATGTAGAAAGATAAAGCCAGAGAGAAACAGAAGCTACAAAGATAAGTTGTGTGCGTACAGCATACCACAGCAATAATACAAGGATCAACAAGAGGAAAGCAAAAGAGGAATCTGTGGACTGAACTTTCTGAACTTTTCTGAAGAGATAGTGGAAACTGCTTGTGGCCAGTAGCCCGTAGGCTTATAGTTAGCCTGTGGATCGGTGGATGTTCAGAAATACAGAATAATCAGAGAGGTAAACTAGTACTAGTATTATTCAACTAGGGCATCTCTTAGGCAGTGCCTATGTCTAGGAAATTATATATATCATGGAACATTAAGAGATTATTGCTGCAGAGTTTTTTGCGCCTATTTGGAAAGGAGTAGAATATGTAAACATATGTCTGCCAGCGCCAAAGATGACTTGGAAGCAAGTCAATGAGGCTTACTCATGCATGGTCTTCAACAAGAAAGATACTCCAAATTCTTGGAAACTGGCACTTTGGCGGAATTTAATCAGAAAGCAATCCCAGTATCATGTCCAAACTCCAAATTCTCCATCATAAAGAGACCTCCAAAATTCCAAATCTACTCCAAATTCTCTGGTTGTACTGCCAAACCGGCAGCAGTACAAGCCTGCATTTTCTGTCATGTTGATGTCATGTCGTAGGACTACTCATACTGTACATGAATTCTGTCTCTCGGTCATCATTCTGCATCGTACAATCCAGTGACATGTATACGTTGTTTGTCTGAATATAGTCACGACTCACAAGAGAAATGAGTTCTTAGCAATTTTTCTCTTTTTTTTCAGTACAGTCCCTGTGGAAATTCTGAACAAGATAATGGTGTTGTCTTGAACCAGAATAATTAAGATCAGAAGATAAGACAAATACGGTATTTAAGGCTTTATCTGTACAATTTGCACATGGCTCTTGACTGGCTCTACGAGCTTGAAAAGTCGGAGCCACATCGTGACACGTTTTTCAAACTGTTAAACAGTGTGTTTCGTGTGAAAAAATTTTATATGAAAGTTGTTCTAAAATATCAAATAAATTCATTTTTCAAGTTTATAATAATTAAAACTCAATTAATCACACGTTAATATCACCTCGTTTTACGTGAAACACTTAATCTTTATCTTTATCTTCATCTTCAGGACATTCAACCACCACACAGAAACTACACAAGATAAGTTTTGTCAAGGAAGCTAATTAAAGCCGTTAATCTTCCGTGAAGCTACATAAAATAGCTAGAAATGGATGTCTTACCCGGTGTCTGGTGCAACCAGCTAAGTACACGTAAGTACGCCCCTGCTCCCGTTATGATTTTATTTTGTTGATGTAATTGATTGAGTTTAATAGATGCTTTTATTATCTTATTGAAAAACCTAGACTATTGCTAAAGAGGAATCTGTGGACTCTGAAATTTCTTAGAACTGCATGATGACCTAACTAGCAGGGTTTTTCTTACCGCCGGTAATCACGTGGTTACCACGATAACCACGCTTATCGTGGGGTACGGTAAGGGTTACTGACGGTAGGGTTTGGATGAAATATAAACAAATTCAAAAATTAAAAAAAAATCAAAAAAAATCAAAAAAAATCATGGATGTGGTTTTTGATTTTTAATGGCAGATGGTGAATTTTTTTTTGAAAAAGAGTAAGATAAAATCAAATTTGAGAAAAAAAACCGATAATTGTTTAAGAAATGAAAAAAAAGTATTGGGCTTTATTATATTTTACATCCACAAGTTAGTTTTGTAAGTATCCTATATATTTTTCTAATTATCCCTAATTTCTATACACATTTAAGTGTTTTTTTCATGTTTTCTACCAAACGTATTGCGGTTATCACGCAAATAACGTGATTACCGTGCAAATATCGTGGTTACCGCATCAAACCGCGCGGTAACCACGACCAAACCGCGAAATCGTCAATTTTTGAATTCAAATTTTTGAAGACAAAATTCACACGATTTTTGATGGTTACCATGCGGTTACCGCCTGGGGGGAGACGATAACCTCCCCAAAATGATAAGGTAAACCCTGATGATTAGTGAGCCTGTGGATGTTCAGAAATTCAGAATAATCAGAGAGGTAAACTAGTAGTAGTATTCAACTGGGGCATCTTTTTTGTTAGGCAGGGCTTGTGTACCCCAGCAAATTTTAAATATGGCTTGGGACATTAAGAGATTTATATTGCATTTTTTTGCCGGTTTGGAGAAAAGAGAACATGAAACTGTAAGCATATATACCCTTCAGAACAAGTTTAATAGTAGGCTATAAACTAGCTATAAACTAACTATAAGTTTATATAAAGAAAAAAAATTTAAAAAATAAAGAGGATTGACTCTCATGCAAAAACTAGCTATTCACATACTTTAAGATGAACACATTAAATGCATAGATAAAAGGTATAGAAAGGAAAAGAAAAATAGAGATAACCTTTATAGCTTATCTATTGTACATGTTAACTCTAGTATAAGTTATAAGCTTGCTCTCAGTGCCGTACATGACCTGAAAGCTAGTCAATGAGGCTTTATCAACATCTAAGCCTAAGTCCTAAGGACATCCTCAATGTATATATAACAATGGTAATAACAGTGAGGCTAAGTGTAAGAAGTACTAGCTATGACAAACTCCAATAATGGTTAAAGCCTATGAGAAAGAGAAAAGTGGATCCACTTAGTATAAAAAATAATGCTTCTTTGAAGTCTTTCACTTCAGGACTAAACTAACTCCCTCCTATGTGCAGTAGTTCTATTTTTTTTCTCTTGTGACCAAGCCATAAGCTTATGGTGAACTTTAGCATTTAATGACCTATTGCTCTGTTGCACAATGTTTAAGACTAGTCACAAACTGCCAACTCAACTTTATGATCCTTGCTATGTTTACATTGTGAATGTCCTAAGGGACTCATCCACCGTCTCAACAAGATATATTTATTACCTAAATCTTTTCTTGGAAACTAGATAGAAATTGATTAAGCTGCGTATCAGAAAGAAACAACCACAAACTGTCATGTCAAAAGTCCAAAGTTCTTTAGCAAGAGAGAGATGCGTTTCAGAGTATTCTTTTACCTGACCCATCAGAATTGAGATTTTCTTTCTCTTCAAGTGGAGGCATGCGCGACCGTGCAACGCAAAGATTAATAGTGACATTACATTAGAAGTGGGGATCTTCTTGGAACCACGAGATCCTTTTTGGGCATTGTGGTTTCGTCGTGGTGTGCCTCGACGATTTTCAATTGGACGTGGATGGGATGCTCACTCGAGGTCCCAGACCATTTTCAGGGCGACCAATCGTCGATCCTGCGAAAGCCTTCCACTTAGAATTATTAGCGCTGGGCTTTGTACTTGTATGCTATAATCGTTTGGATTATTTATGAGTAAGCAGTAGAAAAATGAACAAAATAATCAAAATAATTTATCGATAGAACTTTTATATCTATATGTTACTGGCGGTTTAAAAGGTAATGTTGTAAAATGACTACGATGAAAAGCTCTAAAATCAATTATAAAATTAAGTTTAAAATTTAAGTTTTAGTTACAAACACAGATAAGCTAAGAATCGGATCATGAGAGGCCTCGCCTCAACGAAATGCAACGTGTATGACAGCAAAATGGTGAACCTGCGGAATTAGTAGCTTGCAATGTAAAAAAAAAGTAGATTTGAAATAATTTTAACAGATTTAAAATCCATTAAAAGATTTTTTTTTATAAAAAGAATACTTGCTGGAGCTCTCGTCGCGCATAGATAAACCTGTACAATCTGGCTGAAGCGGACGTCCGACAAGAACAGCCTGTTCCAACCCACTCCGTCCCACAAAACGCCGCGTTAACATGTCGCTTCACGGCACGAACAGACGAACACTCACGTATAATATAAAAGAAATTATCAGTGAATGATAGTTTACCCAACTGAACCTGCCAGCCAAGCAGCCCATTAGTCATTACAAAGAGGATAAAGGGTCTGTTCGGCAGTGAAGGGAGTAAACACGGAAAACGGAGCGGTCATTAGCGCGTGATTAATTAAGTATTAGCTAAATTTTTTTTTCAAAAATGGATTAATTTGATTTTTTTAAGCAACTTTTGTATAGAAACTTTTTGCAAAAAAGTTCACCGCGTGTAGTAGTTTGAAAAACGTGCGCGGGAGGAAATGCGCGTTCGGAACCCTGCAGCCGAACAAAGCCAAATGATAAAGGCAATGAAAACAGTGCATTTCTTGCCAACCTGCAACAACTTTGTTTGCAAACAGTTAGCTGAGACCTATTGCATTACACACGTGCTTTCTGTAGTGTACAGCAAAAGGTATCAAATGACAGGAGGATGATTATTGCCCGGAGAATCAATGCATGATACTGTACAGAACAAGATTAAAAAAAAATCCTGGATGTCATCCAGTTCACAATCTACAAGAGTTTCTGAGTTCATATATCAACCATGGAAGTAATGGGTAAAAAACTCAGGAGGTAAAAGCACACACACTGCTGAGCTCCTCTAAAAAAACAAGAACGCAGCGCCCAAGCATGCGCTATGCTGTTAGGCCTTCTTCCAATGTTTGGTTGCACCAGTACAAAATCATGAACTCACCCAAACCGCCAAGCGATCGCTCAACTAAGTCAGCCAAATCGTATCAGGTACAACCCATATCTCGCATGGTGTTCTCGAAAGGGTCATCATCGACGATGCCCATGTGCATCAGGTCATAACGCAAGCCGTAGTGCCTAGCCACTTTCTCTCATGCATTGGCCGGGAAGAAGATATCTGTACTGTTCTACTTTCTCTAGCAGATAAGCAGGAAGATGAACGGCAGAATATGTGCGTGGGATTGGACCCAGCTTAGCAATGATTTCTTGGAATGTGTATTCTTCAGGAAGCATGTCGAACAGATCGGCTCCTTGGCATATCACATGCTGAATTCTTTTGGGGTTGAGGAAGTACTTAAATCTAATCCGATCAACATGGCTATAAGCTTGCATTTTGAAGACAAAATCACTAATGGAGCGAAAGCAAAAGCTGCAGTGCCATCCCGAATCAGCCAGAAGGTCATCTGTTTGACGAAAATGTGCATACCTCGTCTTTCCAGCCTGGTATCTGTGAATTGAAGCCCTCCAACTTTTGTCATCAAGGAAAAATTCAAATGAGTACAGATAGTTCCTGAGCTGTAGATGGAGTACTTCAGGTATGTCGTCGCACCATCTCAAGAGGTTGATTGTATGCCCACTTGGAATCTCATCAACATCAGACATGATCAACAGGTCATCATCTGTGATCCCGGCAATTTTAATAAGCTGGTCAAGAGCAACCCTCTGATATGACTCCTCAACAAATGGGTTCTCCCCCTTCACAAACCGACCACCTATCATACCATAGGTCAACCGTGATTCAGCAAATTCAAAACGTTGACGGTTTTCCTTGAAGTGGAGATCCTTTTTAAGGCCAGTGAAAGTTGAGTTGGACTCAAGCAACACAAACTCTGACACATATGGGCTAAGCTCATGCCAACGGATATCAAGAATGTCAAGCTCGTTGCTGAAAAGCACAGCATCAAAAACACGCCGTGGAGTTTCCCTGACTTTCCATCCATGTAACTTGCATAAGTTGGCCATTGAGACATTTTCGTTGTAGTAGTGAGGAAATACCTTGAAGGGCTTTGGGGGCTTTTCCCAGATTGGTCTGAGGAAGTAAGTGACTTTCTGGCCATGAAGGTATATAACAAAGATCAGAATCGGCAGACCAATCAAGAGGATCAAAAGTGCTCTTAAATCAAACCCCCGAAGTGCGCACTTCAGCCTTGACATACTAAAAACTGCCTTTGAACCATGCTGCAAATGAAATCAGAAGAAAGTGAGAAATCAGATCGTCAACTGGAACCCAAACCTGAATAGAGCAAAAAGTAAAAAAGGCAATCTATGTCAATATCCTTCGTGCAACAGTAGAAACCCCGATGAAATATATAAACCACAAAGATTTTCAAAAACAGTTAAAATACCCAGGACATTGGTTTATCAGTCACAAGCACAGTTAAGCTTACAAAAAATATAGGTTGTATCGCAGAATTGAGGATTTTGGCAGCAAAGATGCTTATGAGTTATGAATGTAGTCCTATCCGAGATGACAGGGTGGCAGTGGTACTAAGCAATGGAAGCACAACTTAGGCTGACTTTTTTTCCTCGTCTTTCCAACTCACCACTTTTTTTCCGTACGAACGTTTTTCAAACTGCTAAACAATGTATTTTTTTACAAAAAGCACAACTTAGTACTGCTACGTAGGAGTGCATGAACACTTTCCAGTGATTCAAGCACAGAATTGAGAAAGCAAGTTAAAAATCAATATCCTACATAGCATCACCGCGGCATAAAGCACAAGATTTTCCAGCATCCACCATGAATTTCGCGGCAGTATCCAAAAGATGATTATTTTGTTTAACAATGTTACCGCGTACTGGATACTACTTTAAGACAATAAAGTATAGCTGGAACAAGTACTCATTACCATGTCTGCGTATTTTTTTATTAAAAAAAACAGCATCCCTATTAATAACATGCTAATGCAGATCCGCCAAACAAGAAAAAGGGGAATCATCTAATCATTTATTTGCAAAATTATTTTCTTCTACGGTATGAATGATCCAAAATCTGGACTTCCACAAAAAGAGATGATTTCCAGATACTTTCTAACAAGAAAAATAATAAAGCTCCAGAATTATAGGCTGGAAAGCCAATTCTGCCAGCTCGCGAGATTCGACCGGCACCAGATGCATCCAAGCCTCGAACTCCACCTAATCCCAATCTCGAGTACCAGAGCAGATACCCCGGTTCCTCGAAAACAATCAAGCAAATCTCGCGACTAATCAATCCAAAACCGGAGCTCTCCGAGAAAGCCAAAGCCACCACTAATCGAGATTGAGATTGGTAACACACCAGGGCGAGCAAGAGGAGCAAATTTGGTGCAAGGAAAGCATTTTTTTTCTTATAGCAAACCAAACGCGATAAACTAGCAGAACAAGACAAGCACCGTCAAGAACGGGTTCGAGAGAGAAACACGCGGCGCGGGGAGCGAAAGGGACAGATCTGATGGCGGAAGGAGCTCACCTCGCTGTCGCAGACGTCCTCGCAGATGCCGTCGGTCTTCTTGCAGTTGTAGTATCCGCAGGCCTCCATCCCCGCGACGGCGACGGCGGCGGCGGCGAAGACGCGCGCGGGGGATCCTCTCGATGGGGGTGGGGGGAACGGCTGACGCGCCTACGCTCCCAATGGCAGACCGCGCCGATCGTCCCGCCGGAACCGACCCTCGCCAGCGGCGACGGCGCCTCGCCGGTCTTCTCCTCCTCTTTTGCGTTCTCCCCCTCGAGATAATTTGTAATTACGGCCGCCTCCTCGCCGCGTGCAGAGTCGGGGACGTGTTCCGAAATACGGAGTCTGCGGGGGTGGGAGCGGAAGAGTGTTGGGTTGGGTTCGATTCGACGCGGAGGGAGGGGGATTATTGGAAGCGACTAGTTATAGCCGTTTGGGGCGTGGGTGGAGACGTGGAGGCTGGAGAGAGACGAGCCGGAGCGGGTCTTGATTTGCCTTCCGTCAGGGTTAAGTCTCACATTTGAGTCTGTGTCATCACACGGTCGTCAAGTCATACTACTACTGTCATCTTCTTGGGAAAATCACCTTTACGGTTTTTGTTTTTACTCGATATAAATAGATACTACAAATATCAATAATGTATTTCTACAAATATTCTTTTTCGAAACACGAAACATACCATACACCTATAAACACGTGCGCACGTGTACTTTTATAAACGCGCGTGCGTATACCAACCGATATATTTTAAGATTCATTAAGTTATCACAGATTTCGATGTAGATGAGTATGTCACCACCATATACACGACATGTTACCCTAAGATAATTACGTCGTAGATACATAATTACAAAAATTTATTTAAAACACAAGCGTATTTACACCTACAACCTTTTCGTAAGAATTTTGTTGAGACTCATGCATACAATAAAGCACAATGTTGTACTCCTCTGCTCACTATAACACAGTCTCGTATAATGTCTTACGTGTAGATGAACGCATCCTTACATATAAAAATCTTCTTTGTGGGAAAGACAAACAATTAAGTGCAATCACAAGGTAAACTGTACGTATGTCAGTTGGTTAGATTTTTTATAGTAGAACATGTCCATGTGTAAATTATAAACTTGCCAATGTTGCTTGTATATATTTAATTACAAAGGTGTTTATGGGACTTCGTTAAATCTTAAGATATATCGGCTTAACCTCTTATATACGTTCATGCGGATGCGCGCGGACATGTAAGCAAACGTTGTGTTTGTACTGTGTTTTAAAAAATTGCAACCATAATCAACCTCTCTGAAATGTTTATAAAGGTACAAGAGGGTTTCTCTGACGTAACTTTTCATCTGATATGCTCACTAACATGTTGGTCAGTGGGTGATGGGTTCACATGTCAACAATCAGTGGCCGAGCCAAAAAATTTTGTGAAGCCTAGGCAAGCTTAACTAATACTTTCGTGAAGCCTAGGCAAGCTTAACTAATACTGCTACACAAAAATACAACTATAAACCCATTTTGCTACTAGATTTGAAGACAAGACAATTTTCTTATAAATATATAGTTCAATACGTAAAAACAAATAAAATTGTGTTGTATAAGTAGATGATTTCTTCTATTCATATGTCTGTTAGCCGTCAGAGTGAGCCACGTCCATTGCAATTTGCGAAAATAAAGCAAACAAGTCCCCAGCAAGGCTCCTAATAGTTAATCGTTTTGCTACACACCTAGCTGCTAAGTGCCCAGGAAGTCAGTTAATCAGTGGATTTTACAGCATCAAATCCCTATGCCTCGATGGGTTGAGCACGTGAAGCCCGAGTTATCGCCCATGCTGCCCGGGAGATAAATCTGCCACTGTCAACGATCACGTCCCTCTTTATGTCAGAGGATTCTAGTCCGTATATACTTGTATACGAGCGTTTGTATTGTGGTTGAAAAAAATTGCCAACCATAAAAAGTACTGTACGGAGTTGTAGATGATCCATTTTCGTTGAATCGCTTCCTATGGCCAGGTGCCGTGCTACGTTCATGGGAAATTTCAGCACTTGTTAGCTACATTATCAAAAACAAAAATACGCTTTTTTGCTTTCTCAAAGAAAAGGTGTATATGTTGCGCAGTCCAAAACTACACTAATGAGCAAGTCTTTCTGTCTATCTAGGTTGGATTCGAATATGAACGATGATGAGGATTGAGGAGCACATGAGATGTAATGACAATGAGGCCTCTCGGCGAGATGCTTTCAATTCTATATTCTGGTCCATGTACTCCACGCTTTATGTTTCTGGGTTTCTCTTCCCCATTTTTTCATTTGGATAATATATAAAGAGAGTTGTCTCTGAATCATGGCGAACCATGTGCTGTTAGTTGTTCACTGGCCATGCAAACTTTTCATTGATAAGGAAATACTTTATAGATTTGAAAGTAACTGAGAATGTAGCAATGCCAAAAAAAGAATCATGCTAGATCCTCCAAAGGAACTATGCATAGCTATAGATGCAGTTAAATTGGCAAAGCCTCATGAGATCGTGTCCCCCATTACAAGATAAAGATAATTAAACATGCCAATAAATCAAAGAAAAAACATCGAACTGAGCATAACTTAACTGGTAGTTAAATCATTTGCATTGAAGCTAGGGGCTAATGTCAGTGTCGAGAATAAGACATACCTCCTATACACGGGTTAATGAAATACGACAATACCATATACCCGACTGTATAAGTGTTAACGTTAAAATTTGGTGAGATTCTTTAGTGAATTTAGTTAAGAAAAGAGGTCAAATAGCTGATGAAAATTTATCCAAGAGAGACTGAGTTCAAGAAAAAATCTTGAAGACTATTGCATGACAGCTTAATTTTATTTATTAATTAGGCAAGTTTTGAATTTAGAAAAGTTTGTATCATATTCGATGAGGACTTTATGTTTTTTCTTTTATCTTTAGAAAAATTTGTGTCGTGTCCAATTAGGACTCTTATCGGCCTATAGTTATAATTATGTACACCCAAGGTCCCTATAACTGATCTCTCGATCATTATAACTACTCTCGACGCATCGTCACACTCTTTCTTAAGGTTTTTTTTACTACCGGTGGAACTTGTCACCTGACGTGGAGCTGCATCGGCTTCGATCTCTGGCGGAGGGGTAAGCCCTAAGTTCCGCCAACCCTGACAATTGTATCGACTATATTGGTGTTTTTCAAGGCTGCATCGCTTCGATCTCTTCGATTGCTCTGGTTCAGTCGGTATCTTTGCCGACCTGATATTTCGATTATATCTTTAATTACATTTTGTTTAGAAACACATCGGTTTAGTTGGGACTGTCTCGGTTAGGTCTGATCTTCTGGCTTAGTAAACATATCTCTACAATCACAATTTTGTTTTAGATAGATTCGTTATATCCATCACATTAGACAGATTTATCAACTCAGTGAGTATTATATTATTATATACAATCTCGTGTTGCATCGATTAGGTTCGACCTACTAGATTGTTGTTGATAATCTAAATCTTGTTAAGCCGATATGTTCATGTTAATGTTTCATAGGAGTGTTAGCCGATCTTATATGATGTGTTAAATTTTCCTTTGATGGTTTTATTATCTTAGTTAAATTTAATGCATGACCATTTTGATCGGTGTTATATTGGCTTGCTTAAATCTATTAGGCAATTATTAACCTTATGCTACATCAATTGGGTTTGACCTATAAAGTTGTGGTTGTAAGCTAGATTTATTTAAGTCATTAGGCATCCATCATTGTTTCATCGGAGTTTCAGTCGTTGAGTTATTTAAATGTTGCTTCGGCTTATAAGGATTATATACGAGTTGGTTTTAGTCGATTGCAGCAAATATTTCATTGATTACTTAATCATTTGGATTTAATAACATTGGACTTCCAGTCGATGTATGTTTTAACCATCAAGTCTACATATAATATTCTATATCAATATCGGTCGATCGGTTTATTGGATATTTGCTTCATTATATCTATATCGATTGACTGGTTCATTGGATATCTACTTTGTCACATTTATATCGGCCGGTTCGTTCATTATCTTATTATATTATCATTAGCTGATTATCTTTATATCATTATTTATCCAAGTGTCATAATCTACATCGGGTATATTGCCGATTGGTCAAAACCCTATCGACATCGACTAATATCTTTACATCGGCTTATTGGCCGATCGGCTGTTTGATCGTCAATTTATATATCTTATCAGTTGCAGGATCAAACTGACTAGCACGTCCGCATCTCATCAAAATTTAGGACCTGCACTGGAGCTAAGCAGATCTTCTAGACCATTGTGTTGTCGACATAGTTCGCGTCAACACAGATTTGACACTATCGGCCGGACGTGAATTTTTCCCGGGATAGAGTACGAGAAGTTATCCTTTAAATAAGGAAATATGACAGATAAAGAAGAAAATTATCTTCCCGGGATAGAAGGTGTCAGAGTCCTAGTCGGCGAAGATAAGATTTTCTTTAAACCTGTATCCTGTTTTATATCTCTGAGTTCTACTTGGAGGAGAAGATTATCTATGCTATATATACAAGATCCCCTCGTTTAGGGAAGAACATTGAGTTACAAGCTTGTCATGCCTAGAAATTTAACCAAATTTTCAGACTATTTTGTGTACAAATCCCTGTCCAAGAATCAAGCCAGGGTACACAAAACGACAAATTAATATACAGATCCAAACGTAAATAAAACGTAAAATACTTACAAAAGAGACACTTAGTCCTCACACCAAAAGGAAAGCAACAGCAGAGGAAAAAGGCGACAATCCTAACGGGGTTTTAACTCCACTCCATAGGCAAAAACTCTAACTAGGGTATAAGCCTTGGTCTTCTAACTTCGTCTTTAGCTTAGAAGCACTACACTTCTAAAAAGGGGGAGAAATAGCAAAACTGAGTACAACCACCGTACTTAGCAAGCCACACCAACGATGCAGGCATGCAAGGGGAGACAAAGGGAAGGTTTGCGGCTGTTTGCATAAATGCAGTTGTAAATCTTTATAGTTTAAAATAGTAAAACAGTTGATTAATTAAGACAAGATTAAAAGTCCACTGAACAACGCTACACCACGTTGAACAGGCCCAACCAAACCACCTAAACTACACCAGTTCGTTAAGTCAAGTTAATTAATAAAATGGGACTAATCATAGTGAATCTGGTTGATTGCCCACAACCCCGGGCACGGCTCTTCAAATAGTTTTATTCTGGTCAGAGGTGTACAACTGTACCCACAAGACACAATCCACCGTCATGTTACTATGCCCAGCCGGACACGTCACCATGGCGAGTGATTGTAACAAGACACTTCACATAACTCTCCCTAACCAATCGCACCACGCTTTAGGCTTCGCCCCTACCCTTAAATCCAAGGTAGGTAGCCCCCCCTGTGTCGCGGTGAATCCGGTAGCCGATCAACCGGTACAACCCCGGCCGACCCACTCCATCACGCCTACCCTAGCTTGGGTACGTCGGAAAGAGAAAAGCTACTCTACAAGCCTAGCCGTTGCCCATGCTGGCTTGTGGTACGCACGGTAAGTCTTTCAGGGTTTCCCGTAAACCGGTTGTTAGTATTTCTTACGTTCACAGATAAAATTCGCAAGCGCACGAAGATACCGATGTAGCACTTCACCAAGGAGTATTCCAAGGTATCGAATTTCCACAGAGAACGTGTGTGTTTAGCTCCTATTCAGGTTCATCCAAGGACACAAGATAATGTAGGCCAAAGGGTAGAGAGGATTTTTTAGTGTGGCACAGGGTCGTTTAGAAAGCTTAACTTTAATCCTATTGCAATATTTCAGGCACTGGCTTGCTCGCTGCTACCAGATCATGCTCTACTTTGTACTCGGACAGGGAGGACTACGCTCTACTACCCCTGGAGAAGTTTTTCCAGGGGGAGGCCTATGAGAAGATCAAAATTGAGGGTAGGAAAGATATAGAAATCTATGTAGACCCTGATTTTGTCTATTTGAATTGGCACAGCCCTCGCAATCCCATGACACTTAAATATAAGTCCTGAAGTACTTGTGAAAAGTTTGTCCGTTGGGGCTAGGGGCATGCCGCTCAAAAGGGTGTCCGCAGAGAACTCGGACGTGATACTAGCCCTAATTGTGGGGTTATGAAGGGCTTCTCCAATAATTCCCCCTATAGAACAAGTTATGGTCGTAGAAGGTGAAACAATCCTAATTACTTTGGAAGAGTGTCTCACTTCCTCCGACCACTCCACCTTCGTGGTTTCCGTGAGAATTGTTTTGTTGGGAGGATCGGGAGGACAAGGAGGTACCGTAGGTCTAAGGGAAGGTTTTGTCAACTGATTTCTAAATTGAGAGGCATGGACAGAAGGAGGTTCCTTCCCTAGTTGGGCATCGAAGAATTTCGAGGTGTTTCAATAGTTGCTAGATGGATCATCCTCGAATTGGAAAGGGAACTTCGGAGGTTGAATTTCTTCTCCCTTCGATGTTCCTGGTTCGGGTGAGAGCTCTAGAGTTGAATTTACGGATGTGGATGTTTGTGGTTCGAATTCAACTATAGAAGGCTCTTCGGGTTTCGACAAAGGTTCCTCCTGGGATGGTTCAGAAGAATTCTCCATGAAGGAAGTATTCTCCCAGATGTGATCCAGGATTTCCTTCGCTTGGGATGGAGCTTTGTGTGCGAATGAATCTCTGGCGATAATGTCGAGGTAAAGGGCAGAATCCTTATCTAGACCCGCATGAAAATGTTGCAACAATACATGCTCGGGTATCGACAAGTTAGGGCCAGATTGTACTAGAAAGATAAATATGGCCCAAGCTGCTCCTAACGACTCCTTCTCACGCTGCCGAAAGCTAAGAATTTCTACTCGCAAGGATGCGACATGAGATAGAGGAAAAAAGGCAAGACGGAATTTGTCTCGCAATTCATTCCAATCACCGTGTACGCTCCCGATGGTATGGGTGTACCATTGCTTCGCTCTCTCTAACAGAGAAAAGGGAAACAATTTTCACTGGATAGTCTCCTGTGTCATGCCTCAGATCATGAGACATGTACTTAGTCCCCTGCATTTTTTTCTCTCTCCATTCATTCTTTTCATGACATGAAAGTATGGAACAATGGAAGACTAGGGCTAAGAGCATCCCTAGGAGATCCTCCATCCAGTACTTCATCCCTAATATAACGCACGAGAGGAGAAAACGGCGCTCCACCGGATACGCCATCGAGCCATCCAAAAATAGAGGATGCGCCAAAATAGAGAGAATTCGGCCAATTATAGCGGTTCTCTCTCCTCACGCCATATCCCAACACTCGCGTCTAGATCGAGCTCCCATCCCCATTTCGTGTTTCAGATCGACCTCCCCTCCACTGTCATCACCGGCCGACGAAAGTGAGTACCCCGTGCCAGTTCTTGATTTTTTTATGACGAGGGTGAAGAGGGAGGGTGTAGCCGTGGAGTGGAGTGAGGGTGGAGAGGGAGAGGCATACCAGATCTGGAAGGAGAGGAAGGGTGTAGCCGTGCCCGTTGGCCACCGCCGCCGCTTTCGCGTCCCCAGCCGCCACTGCAACTCCGCGCTAGCCGAGCGTTGCTACCGCCTCCGCGCCCGTAGGCCACCGTCGCCGCTTTCGTGCTCGCTGCCCACCTGTGCGGCTCTGCGCCTGCCGCCCGCCGTCGAGATGTGGCGCCAGCAGCAGCCGTTGTCCGTCGGCTCTAAGGCCGCCGACTGCCTTTTCCCCTACACCCTTCTATCGTCGTGCCTTGCTGAGAAAAAAAGAGGAAAGACTGAGTAGAGAGAAAGACAGAGAGGGGTAAAAAAAGAGTAATAGAGAAGAGGCTTTGATTTAGGTGTTGCTGTGCAGGTCAATTACATATATATGCATCAGCAAACTAATTTTTATTCTGGGAATTATAGGTTTGCATCACATTTTATTTATGTTGCATTGTTTTTTCTTGCTAGATGAATTCATGGACAAATACGTTAATTTGTTGGGTTCAAACATTGATGTAGAAAATTGGGATCCTAGTCAAATTTTTTTCCCAACTGGACAGCAGCCAGAGCCTAGTCCAGAAGTTAGTGAACAGCCAAGTGCTGAAGTTGGGGGATCCTTTAGACCAAACAACAAGAGATCAAAGAATTTCAATATTGAGGAAGACCAAATGTTGGTGTCGGCATGGCTGAATATCTCTTTGGATGCAATTGCAGCTGCTGAGCAACACTGTGACTTTTATTGGGCATGGATTCATCAATACTTTCATGAAAACAAAAAAATCACCTCAGATCGTAACCAAAATTCACTTAACAACCGTTGGGGTACCATTCAAGAACAAGTTAACAAGTTTTGTAGTATTATGAGTGGATTCTTAATAGACCTCAAAGTGAAATGACTGTTCAAGATTATGTAAGCATTTAATTGAGCTAGCATCTTTCTTTCTTAAAGAATATTGTTTCTCTTCTTATTGACATTGCCAATTATTGCACATCACTTAGGCTTCTACTTTGTACAAATTAGAAGAGAAGAAGACATTTTCTTTAATGCACTGTTAGGAGATTTTGCATTATCATCCAAAATGGAATAGTAGATTGTCCCAGAAAAAGCATCGACTCATGTCGATGTAAGTCTTGTGGCGTGTGCAAGCACAAACACTAGTGAATTTCAATGCAGCCCCGACATAGGTACATCTGATCCTTTGGTTAAACCATCTAGGAAGAAGTTGGAAAAAGGCATAACGAGCGCCAGGTAATTCTTGTTCATGTTCAACTGAGAGTAGTCGTGTAATTGTTGCACTAAATAACATGTGGTCAGAGAAAAAAAAGATGAGTGCTCAACCTGGGGGGGAAAGAAATGACAAGTTGGCTGAAGTTATTTCACTAGAAAAAGAGAGGTTGAAAGTAGATAAACGGAAGTTAGATTTAGAAACAAATGAAAGAGAAGAAAGAATTATGAACATGGATCTTAGTGCTATGGATGGGCCAAGAAAAGTATATTACTTGCGTTTGCAGCAGGAGATCATGTCGTGTCATATGGATTGAGCTTATCGTGCATGAATATGTACTGTTTATTTTCTTTAATGAATTTTATGTTGCATGTCATGTAGGCTTTGATGTATTATGTACTGCTTATTGTAAGAACTTAATGGTTTATGAACTTTTTTTTGTATGCAAGAATGCTATGAATAATTGTGAGCACATACAGGTTGCATACATAATTAGGATTGCATACATAACTGAGGTTGCATATATAATTAGGATTACATACATAATTGAGGTTGCATACATAATTGGGGTTGCCTACTACATAATTAGGAGGTTGCATACTACACTAGTTCCTGCCATGAAATTGTCATAGGTGCTCAACTAAATCTTCTTGAAGGTGAGAGTGAGTCTGTCTATTTCTAATGTTATGATGAGTCTAAATAAAGTTAGCAAGTTCAGCTATAGGGGTAAGTGAAGGTGTGACTCGCTCCCCCTCATCATCATAGTTATAGTCAAGATCTTCTTCATCCCTCTCATCTTCTATTATCATATTGTGCATAATGATACATACTGTCATGATTTCACGTAATGTCTCTGGATACCAAAATCTAGATGGTCCACGCACAATTGCAAAACGAGCTTGCAGAACTCCGAATGCACGCTCAACATCTTTGTGAGCTGCTTCTTGTTGTTGGGCAAAGTGTTTCTTCTTATTCCCTTGTGGTTCTGATATTGTCTTCACAAAAGTGGCCCATGAGGGGTAAATATGATCTGCAAAATAATAACCCATTGTGTAGTTGTGGCCATTGATTTCATAATTCACTTGTGGAGCCTATCCTTCAGCTAGCCTTGCAAATAGAGGGAAACGATGAAGAACATTAATATATTTGTGAGATCCTGACAAACCAAAGAATGCATGCCTAATCCAAGATCTCTTGAATTATAGTAGGCTTGCTCGATTTTCCTTTATACATGCCTTAACATGCCGAAGGGCAATTTTTCCACTCCCAATGCATGCAATCTATGGATCCTAGCATTCTAGAAAAATTTCTCTGCTCTCTAAGTGCAAGTAATCTAGAAGTGTCAACACTAGTTGGATAACGCAAATACTTGTCTCCAAAAATCTCAAGAATAGCTCTCATAAACTTTTTGAGACTCTCTATAGTGGTACTATCTGCAATTTGTAGATATTTATCTTGAGTATCGGCCGCGACTCCATTGGTTATCATTCTAAGTGCAGCGGTAATCTTTTGCAATGGTGATAGATGTTGACGGATGTTAAGTATCAATTTCGACCACCAACTTGTATCACAATTAAGAGAAAAATTAGCATTTCTTACACATATCCTAATAATGAATAATGTAGTTGTACTACATTTGGAGAACTAATATGGATACAAAGATTTAACACCAAAGTAAGAAAAAATGAGGCCGGCATGCAAAGAAACACACCTTCGGCAAATCACGTGCGAGCACAAGGATTGATGGGCCCACAAGTTAGTGCAAACTGACTTAAAGTAAGACCAAACCACCGGGAACCGACTAAGGGGCCCACATTTCATCCTCCCAATCAAACGCGGTGGCCATGGGTTTGGCTGAACCCAACTTGGCGCCCCCGGCATCCCCCTTGCACGTGGCGACTCCTCGTTCACTCCCAATAGCAGTCATGCCCATTTATTGGCCTACAACCGACTTAACTACGTCATTTGGAGGGTATATAAAGAGGAGTTCACTTCACTAGCAAAACACACCTCAAGGAGCTATTCTCTTTTTCTCATATTGTATTCTCTATAGTTTAGTAGAAATAAAGCATAGGAGTTTCCGTCCTATAGTCTTCTCGGAGTTTCGGGTATGTCTTCAATACTTTATTCTTCTTGTAAGACTATAGTCGAATTAATAGAATTACTTTCTTTATTTAATTGTGCTTATAGTCTATGTATTTCTTTATTGCATATGTGTTCTATAAATAGTATATACTTTGTATATCTGCTTCATCCTAGGCTAGTCGATCCATGCTACGGTAACGGTCCAATGACCTTTATAGATTGCTCTAGCTCTAACTTGTTCATCCATAGGGTGAGAGTCCTGAGGAGTTAGTGATATTGTTTACTAGCATAAACGTGGTGTTCAGGCTAGATAAATATCGTTCGATGCGGGTGTGCCCCACGAAAAGTGAGGTAGGCGGCAGGTGGTGACAGTCCTGTCCATCCTTTGTATTCCTCCACATTCGGATATGACATAAGAGTGCATAAATGCCATAACCACGCTGGCAGACCAGCAGGGAGTGGTCTCTTGGTAGTAACTGGGTGCCTGAAACTAAGTCCTATGTTGTAATATATATGTTAAGTATATACTAGACATAGTTAAATTAGAATTATATTTGTACCTTAGTTTCCTCATGCTAGTTTCTACTAACATTTATTATTATGAGGTGAATCTCCTTGTGTGTCCACTACCTTATGATTATCATATTAACCCCTGTTTAGACTATGATGAAATAATTATAGATTGATTAAAGATAACAAAACAATTATCTATGTGTCGTCGCCTTCCCTGTGGAAATAAATACGATATCCGTGAAAATACTCATGGGTGAAATGCTACAGCGGTATCCGTGTGCTTGCGGATTTATCTATGAACGTAAGAAATATCAACAATGGACCTAAAACACCGGTGACATTTCTTTTTTGCAAAAATAATTATCATGAGCTACCACATCATTAACTATGCGCAAGAAAAGAGGACAACTCATTCTAAACCTGCACAAGAAAATGTGAACTAAGAGAAGTGGCGAACAAAACTGGATCAATCAAAATATGTAGATTAATTTCAAACTTTCGCCGGAATAAGACTGAGTCGTATGTAGGATGCTCTGAGAAGTAGTTGTGCTGCAACCTATCATGGCCGGCTCGATGATCACGACGAACAACCTGACGACCAGGAACAGAACCACCTCGCCGTGGAGCATTCGACTGCTCATATTCATCTTGTGTGACTATTGCTGCAGCAGCGATGAGTTCATCATCGGATGATGATGATTCATCCAACAGAAGATGTCTCAAAATGAAGCTCATTGAGTGATGAAGAATGATTCACAACAATGTGAATGGAGCAAAAAGATAGAAAGCAATGTAGTGGTATATATTGGGCTGAAATTTTACATGTTGCATGTGCAAGCCATTGGACACAATTTGAATAAGCTAGCCGTTTGTCGGTGATACGGGCCCAGGGGTACCAAGACTAGAGGGATGGGTGGCCCCCTGCACCCACATGGCGCTTCCCATGGAGGGGTCGGGCCCGAGGGTGACGTGGCGGCTGCCCTCCCTAATCCCCTCGAGGGTCGGGCCGCTCCCACTTTTTCCCCGAGGGTCGGATCGCCCCAACCCCCTCTGCGCTTGTGCCGCGTGTGCGAGGTTAGGTGGGTGTCGCCAGCGCCCACCTAACCGCATTGATGGCGGCTCAAGCGAGCGCACCACGCCGCATTTAATGCGGCGTGTGGCGTGCGTGACCAGTCTACGACCGGTCACAGTGATTGGCGTGCGTGGCCAGTCTCAATCACCGTGACCGGTCGTAGACAGGTTAGATCACGGGTAAGACGGCGACAGGGTGCCTGCGCGCTGTCTGCACGTCAGGCGGTGTGCGGCATGCCTTGCCCCGTCCCATCAGAATGATGAGGGCCTTTTGCCTCTTGTCACTTAGTCGGAGTTGGCATGCCAGCTCCGATCAGATGGTTTCCGTTTCCCGATACGAACGGAACACGAAAGTCTTCATCCATTTAATGGAGTTTGACACGGGCGCCCCCCGTGTCAGCCGCCTGACTGGGCGAGAGCCATGCTGCGGCGTCTGAGCGTGTGGCTTCCGAGTCAAGCAACAAGACAACCATTAAATATAAAAGAATGTTCTCCTTCTGTCTTAGGCAGTCTTTCGGCCCATGTGGTAGCCCCGTGAGATATAAAAGGAGGCCCAGGCCTAAGGAGAAATGGAGGAGAAAAAAAGAACAGATAGACAGGAGAGTAAGGGAGAGCAAACACCTGTATTTCCTGGTTTTTCAGTCGCATAACCACCACACACAGGAGTAAGGTGTTACGCTTCCCAGTGGCTTGAACCTGTATAAACTCTTGTGTCTCTGTCTCTCTCTCACGTGTGATCAAGGAGAGAAAGAATTTCACCCTGCGCCCCTGGCCGAACTCAAAAAGGGGGCCCTCTCCGTCTCCCGTTGAGGAGCTAACCCTCCGTCACCGTTGAACACATCAAATTGAAAAAAAAAAGCTTCACTCATTTCAAATATATCAATTAAAAAAATACCTTTTAAAAATATATCCATTAAAATTACTCATTTCGAAAGATTACCGCGATAAATAACACCGATAAAATTTAGTTATTCAAAATATAGTCCTTAAAAAATAATAGAAATGTATGGTTAGTTGTAAGATGTTATTAAAATATAGAAGGACATGATATGGAGGATGTAATATAGATGATCTATTGGATTAAGAAGAGATACGTAGGATGAATTTTTTTTGGATGGTCATCCATAGGACATATGAAGGAGGATCAAATTTGGATGAGTGGTGGGATGCCCTAAATCATGGCAGACCATGTGCGACTTGCCAACTAGCATGTGGCCTTTTCTCTATATTAATAGCATATGCTACTCCTCCGTTTGAAAAATATAAGTATTTCTACTATAAATCTGAATAACTGTGTATATCTAAATTCATAACTAAAAGTTATTATATTTTTGGCTAAAGATATAATTGTATAGTTAAATTTATAGCTAAAAGTTATTATATTTTTGAATAAAAGTAGTAATTGGTTTGAGTGAGATAAAGTAATCCAAAACTTTAAAAGCAGCTGAGCATGTTAAAGTGTAAGATAAAGTATTGAAAATCTAGTGAATTTTCTTGCAAAGAAAAATAGAAGCTCGTGAGTCCATAAGAAAAACATAAATTAACGTACCCCCTCCCCTTTTTTTTCCATATGAAGTTGGTTAATTCAAATTCAAGTAACCAACGTCATAGAAAAATAAAGCATATAACAAAAATAATGCAACCATGTGACCAATTTCTCATCGAGGAAACAAGAGCACACATAATTTTATTTCCTGATAATGAAAAGAAAATCAACATAATACACACATAAATTAACAGAACACTTGTCTCGAAGAAATAATCTTAGATACTTTCTTCGGTTTTTAATAGATGCTGTCATTAACTTTTAAAAATACGTTTGATCATTTACCTTATTTAGAAGCTATGTAAATATATAAAAATATAAGTCATATTAAAGGTACCTTCAATGATAAACTAAACCACAACAAAGTAAATGATAATTATGTTTTTTTAATAAAATGAATAATTAAACATATGTCTAAAAATCAAAATCAAAGACGTTATTTACTTAGAAATCGAGAAATACATATTTACAATGGCATAACTGATTAAGAATACCACTCCAACTGAATCATTGAGAAACATAACAGAATTGAACAATTCATTGCAGCGAGTGACGAGTCGGTCAGCGGAAGTGCGGAACATGCAGGACTCAATCAGATTCAGACTGCGCGGCGCGGTTCCTGTGTCGTCTCTTCTTTCCCTGAAAACGAAACCGTCAACACTACATCGCTGCTTCTCTTTTTCGATGTTGTCTTTTCTTTCTTTGTTCGAACCAAAGGACAAAACAAAGGAGCACATCAAAGTGTAGAGCTGTATAGTGGAAAACAGAGTCATGTGCCGGCGTTGTATTTTTTTCCTTGTATTGACCGCTAGTCGATACTACGTAAACTTCTCCTGGTGGAGCTTGATCTAAATTGAACTGATTTTTTATATAATTTCTGCTTCCGAGATTCTTAGAGTAAAGAAGAAGTTTTACTGAACGGTAGAATTATGCAGTAACACTTATAAAACCGGCATCAAAAGACATCGATAACTGAGTACAGAAAAACATCGTAGTAGATCCAAAATTATTGACGACACCAACATATGATAGTTGTTAACGAGGTTTTCAACCAAACCATACATCTTTGAGGTACTGATTATGGACGCTCCTTCCTGATTTAACATACTTACAACGTATCAGAGTTGCAACGATCCTCGACCAGTAACACTGCCAACCAATCACCCTTTCTCGCCTATGCTAAATCGACATGTGGTTACAATATACGTGTCTCTCTATTTAAGAGAGAATCTAGGACATAATCCGATTCTGCTACTACCCTAATAACTATTACAACTTTAATTCATATATCCTAACTGACTACGTATACAAATATTCGACACAAACTTTAACCGTAACTATCGAGTACAACCTTAGTTACAAAATACAAGAAGCTTTGCTTATTTTGGAAAATGCACTAGACATTCTTCCGTTCGGATACATTTTAAAAAATACATATAAATATCTATATTTTGAAAGGAATAAAGCAGATAAAAGTTCATAATGAACTGAGAAGCAGATATTAACTACTCTATATTAGATTTTTTTATTAAACCATTTTATCCTAAATAAACGTAATGTAGACACGATGTCAAATATAATGACCGAAGTTTGAAGGGATGTTTTGGTTGGATGTAATATAAATTTTTTATATTGTAAGACGGTGGGAGTATTTTTTTCTCACTCTAAAGAATGTTTGGAATGAGCCCGGTCGGCGGTGATGGACTGATGGATACAAGAGCCAAAGAAGCTAGCCGTTGGGTCCACATGGGCATGTACCCCGAGCCACATGGAACAACCAATCAATCAATTTGCCTCCACGGTGGATATTCGCATGCGCGCGTCTCGTACTCGATCTCGTTTGATCGCCTAAAACGTGCTCGAGCCTACTCGAGCCGTTTTAAGGTGAGTTCTTCCCCCTCCTTTCCTAATTCACATCTATTTTTTTCCACACACACGTTTTTCAAACTACTAAACGGTGTATTTTTTTTAAAAAAATTTTATATAAAAGTTGCTTTAAAAAATCAAATTAATCTATTTTTGAAAAAAAAAACTAATACTTAATTAATCATATACTAATGGATTGTTTCGTTTTTCGTGCGTATTGTACGTGTTGGGAAAGCATGAAAACGAACAAAGCCTAAGGTGCGTTATTTCTCACAACTTGAGCCGTTTTAAGGGTGCGTTATTTCTCACAACTTGAAAAGAGTTTTTGGTTCACGTAAAACGAAAAAATTCATTAGCACATAACTAATTAAGTATTAATAATTATAAACTTAAAAAATAAATTTATTTAAATTTTTTAAACAATTTTTATACAGAAATTTTTGGTAAAACACACATAATTTAATAATTTAAAAAAGTGCTAACGAAGAACGAGAAAATTAAAGTTTAGAGTTGAAAAAAAAACTAAGCGTAAGTACGACATTTTCGGCTAATTAAGTACGCTCCAGGCAAGTGCCAACCACATGACCGTGCATAAGGGCTAAGACCTTGTTTAATCTCTCTTCTCGTTATCAAAATCTCGATTCAATCGTACAATTTTACAACTTTACGGTTTTAATTAAAGTGTGTTTGATTCTATGATTTTATATAGATAGAATTTATCATTTTATAATTTTTATGTATACTATTGTAAGATTGAATTTATCATTTTATAATTTTTATGTATACTATTGTAAGATTGTGATCCTACGTAGAACTTTTTATTCCGGTTCAGGATGACGATTTTAATAACTTTGTCTGTAGGAAGTTTGAGAGAGGATTAATTTCATACCTATTTATGATGTGGGATTAATCCCCTTTAAATGTTTTTCATGGGATATAGAGGGTTTTGCATTTTCATTCGCCAAGTAGGAAACTCAGAGCGTTTGGGATTGGATGCAAAAGTTTTGAGACGTTGCAGGGGCCACCGTGATTTCGTCGTCATTGAATGATGGGTACTTAGACGTAGCCATGTGGATAATTAAGAGCGCATTTTGCAATAGGATTCAACTTATCTGTCTATTTCTGTACGTAGATGTGACCTAAGATATGGTTTAGTTTGATGTCATACCAATGAACCGAAAAACTATTAAAAACAAGCTCGTGTTGCTGTTCTTGACTTGGACTAGGCAAGTCGTAGCCTTTTGACGTTTGGTAACGCCGCTGTCTAAGACGACTTATAAAATTAACATCAGTCTAATGCATCGCATTGGGATGTGCAGACTCGATCAACACGTACGGGCAGTATCTAATTAAGCGCGTCATTTTCTGCCATTCGCAGATACTACCGCCCCGGTTGCACTGCCAAAACCGGCGGCAGGAAAAAAAAACCATGCATTTTCTGTCATGTTGATGTGGTAGGACTATTCCTCGTTTCAAAATGTGAACATTTATATATTGTTTAAATACTAATGTTATGGGTAAATATTAGTGGTCAAATTTTCAATTGTATAGACTCCCATCGCAATTACGACTGAAAATGTATAGATTTCTATACGTTGGAATCAGTGCTATTTATATTCTGGTACAATTTTTTTAATTTTAGAAATGGTTAGGTTTTAAATCCGAAGAAGTACATTTTTTTGACATAATCCGAAGAAGTACATGAAGTCTGTCTCGTTGTCATCAGTCCGTATAGTACAATCCAGTGACATGCATGTTGTTTGTTCGAAGAGTGATTTTATAGTACTTGAGAAGGTATCGGAAGGTACCATATTTTCTAGCGTAAAATTTGATACCTCTCGGTATTTCTCGGTATTTCTGGTATTAGGAGGTACCAAATTTACACTAAAAATATTGGTACCTCTCGATACTTCTCAAGGACTGTAAAATTACTCTTGTCTGAAACTCTTAATATATCGGAGAAATGAGTTATTAACAATCATGCTTTTTCTTCAGTGCATTCCTTTGGGAAGAATCTGAACATGAATTCTGATGTTGTCTTGAGCCACAGCTTAAAGCTAGAAAGAAAAAAGGGTTTTGGAGCTGGCTCTTGACCGGCACTGCGAGCTTGATAAGTCTCGGAGCCATATCCTGATATGCCACTTGTCGCAGAGATTTGAAGAATATTGTGTTCCGTTGCTTCGAACTCGGCCGTTAATCTTCTGTAGATAGATAAAGCCAGAGAGAAACAGAAGCTACAAAGATAAGTTGTGTGCGTACAGCGTACCAAGGCATTAATAATACAGGAGCAACTAGAGGAAAGCACAAGGAATCTGTGGACTCTGAACTTTCTGAACTTTTCTGAAGAGATAGTGGACTCTGAACTTCCTTGAAACTGCTTGATGGCCTGTAGGCTTATAGTTAGCCTGTGGATCGGTGGATGTTCAGAAATATAAAATAATCAGAGAGGTAATTAGCACTAGTATTATTCAACTAGGGCATCTCTTAGGCAGTGCTTATGTCCAGGAAATTATATATCATGGAACATTAAGAGATTATTGCTGCAGAGTTTTTTGTGCCAATTTGGAAAGGAGTAGAATATGTAAACATATGCCTACCAGCGCCAAAGATGACTTGGAAGCAAGTCAATGAGGCTTACTCATGCATATCTTCAACAAGTTCAACAAGAGAGGTACTCCAAATTCTTGGCACTTTGGCAGAATTGGCCCTGCTGGCTGCTGGGTATCAGAAAGCAATCCCAGTGTCATGTCCAAACTCCAAATTCTCCATTATAAAGGGACCTCCAAATTTCCAAATCTACTCCAAATTCTCATGTTGTACTGCCAAACCGGCAGCAGTACAAGCCTGCATTTTCTGACATGTCGATGTCGTAGGACTACTCATACTGTACATGAAGTCTGTCTCTCTGTCATCATTCTGCATTGTACAATCCAGTGACATGTAGTATACGTTGTTTGTCTGAATATAGTCATCAGAGAAATGAGTTCTTAGCAAGCTTTTTTTTTTTCAGTACAGTCCCTGTGGAAATTCTGAACATGAACTCTGAATCTCTGATAATGTTATTGTCTTGAACCAGATTAATTAAGATCAGAAGATAAGACAAATACGGTATTTAAGGCTTTATCGGAGCCATATCCAGATATGCCATTTGTCGCAGGGCTGAAGAGTATTTGTTCCGTTGCTTCGAACTCACCCGTTAATCTTCTGTAGATAGATGAAGCTGGAGAGAGACAGAAACTACACAAGATAACTTTTGTTAAGCTAATTAAAGCCATTTATCTTCTGTGAAGCTACACAAAATAGCTAGAAATGGATATCTTACCCGGTGTCTGGTTCAACGGGATAAGTCCACGTAGGTACGCCTCTGCTCCCAGTGCAGTTTTATTATCTTGATATAATTGACTGAGTTTAATAAATACTTATATTATCTTAGAGAAAAACCAGACTATAGCTAAAGAGGAATATGTGGACTCTGAAATTTCTTTGAACTGCATGATGGCTTGTAGGATGTAGTGACAAGTGAGCCTGTGGATGTTTAGAAATTCAGAACAATCAGAGAGGTAAACTAGTAGTAGTATTCAACTGGGGCATCTCTTTTGTTAGGCTGGGCTTGTGTACACCAGCAAATTTTAAATATGGCTTGGGACATTAAGAGATTTTTACTGCATACGTTTTTGCCGGTTTGGAAAAAAGAGAACATATGTAACTGTAAGCATATATGCCCTTCAGTGCCGTACGTGACCTGAAAGCAAGTCAATGAGGCTGTATCAACAACTAAGCCTAAGGGACTCACCCACAGTCTTCAACAAGATATATTTACTACCTTAAGTCTTTTCTTGGAAACTAGACAGAAATTGATTAAGCTGTATATCCCAAACTGTCCTGTCTAACGACCTCATTGTTTCGTTTATTCATATATTTATTCGAATTGTTTATTAGCAAATAAAACATTATTTACGAGTAAAACATTTTTATATACGTATCCTTAGCAACTCAAAAACAAATATTATAAAATAAAGTATGATAAAAAAGAAAATAAATAAATAAATTCAAAATCAAATTCTAAAATTTAAATTTTGGTTTATAACCATAAGCATAACCATAAGGCTATAAATACCAAAGTTCTTTAGCAAAAGAGAGATGCGTTTGAGTATTCTTTTACTTGACCCATCAGAATTGAGATTTTCTTTCTCTTTAAGTGAAGGCATGCGCGACGGTGCGACGCAAAGATTAATAGCGACATTACATTAGAAGGGGGGATTTACTCGGCCATGATTCTTGGAACCACGAAATCTTTTTGGGTATTGTTTGTTTCGTCATAGTGTGCCTCATCGATTTTCAATTGGACGTGGATGGATGCTCACTCGAGGTCCCAGACCACTTTCCAGGCGACCAATCGTCGATCCTGCGAAGGTCTTCCACTTGGAATTATTAGCGTTGCGCTTTGCACTTGTATGCACTAATGTTTGAATTATTTATGGGTAAGCCATAGAAAAATGAATGGAATAATTAAAAATAATTTATCGGTACAACTTCTATATCTAACTTTTCTAGTGGTTTAAAAGGTAATGTTATAAAATGATTACGATGAAAAACTATGGAATCAATTTAAAATTAAGTTTAAAATCTAACTTTTCGTTACGGCAGATAAGCTAAGAATCGGACCATGAGAGGCCTCGCATCGACGCAATTCAACGTGTATAAGAGCAAAAGGTGAACCTGCGGAATTATTAGCTTGCAATGTCAAAAACAAAAGATTTGAAACAATTTTAATAGATTAAAAATCCATTAAAGGATATTATTTTTTAAAAAAAAGAATACTTGCTGGAGCTCGTCGCGCATAGATTGTATATGATGTTTGTCAATCTGGCTGAAGCGGACGTCCGACAAGAACAGCCTGTTCCAACTCACTTTCGTCCCACAAAACGCCGCGTTAACATGTCGCTTAACGGCACGAACAAACGAACACTCAAGTATAATTAAAAAAATTTGTCAGTGAATGATAGTTTACCCAACTGAACCTGCCAGCCAAGCAGCTCATTAGTCAATAACTCATTATCAAGAGGATAAAATGATAAAAGGCAGTGGAAACAATGCATTTCTTGCCAACCTGCAATGACTGTGGTGGTTTGCAAACAGTTAGCTGAGACCAACTGAATTACACGTGTGCTTTCTGTAGTGTACAGCAAAGGTATCAAATGACAGGAGGATGATTATTGCCCGGAGAATCAATGCAGGGTAACTCATCTGGCAAGTAAATGATACTGTACAGAACAAGATTAAAAAAAATCCTGGATGTCATCCAGTTCACAATCTACAAGAGTTTGAGTTCATATATCAACCATGTAAGTAATGGGTAAAACTCAGGAGGTAAAAGCACACACACTGCTGAGCTCCTCAAAAAAAAAAAAAAAAAAAAAAACCAGCGCCCAAGCATGCGCTATGCTGTTAGGCCTTCCAATGTTTGGTTACACCAGTACAAAATCATGAACTCACCCAAACCGCCAAGCGATCGCTCAACTAAGTCAGCCAAATCGTATCAGGTACAACCCATATCTCGCATGGTGTTCTCGAAAGGGTCATCATCGACGATGCCCATGTGCATCAGGTCATAACGCAAGCCGTAGTGCCTAGCCACTTTCTCTCATGCACTGGCCTGGAAGAAGATACCTGTACTGGCCTACTTTCTCTAGCAGATAAGCAGGAAGATGAACGGCAGAATATGTGCTTGGGATTGGACCCAGCTTAGCAATGATTTCTTGGAATGTGTATTCTTCAGGAAGCATGTCGAAAAGATCGGCTCCTTGGCATATCACATGCTGAATTCTTTTGGGGTTCAGAAAGTACTTAAATCTAATCCGATCAACATGGCTGTAAGCTTGCATTTTGAAGACAAAATCACTAATGTAGCGAAAGCAAAAGCTGCAGTGCCATCCCGAATCAGCCAGAAGGTCATCTGTTTGCCGGAAATGTGCATACCTCGTCTTTCCAGCCCGGTATCTGTGAATTGAAGCCCTCCAACTTTTGTCATCAAGGAAAAATTCAAATGAGTACAGATAGTTCCTGAGCTGGAGATGGAGTACTTCAGGTATGTCGTCGCACCATCTCAAGAGGTTGATTGTATGCCCACTTGGAATCTCATCAACATCAGACATGATCAACAGGTCATCATCTGTGATCCCGGCAATTTTAATAAGCTGGTCAAGAGCAACCCTCTGATATGACTCCTCGACAAATGGGTTCTCCCCCTTCACAAACCGACCACCTATCATACCATAGGTCAACCGTGATTCAGCAAATTCAAAACGTTGACGGTTTTCCTTGAAGTGGAGATTCTTTTTAAGGCCAGTGAAGGTTGAGTTGGACTCAAGCAACACAAACTCTGACACATATGGGCTAAGCTCATGCCAACGGATATCAAGAATGTCAAGCTCGTTGCTGAAAAGCACAGCATCAAAAACACGCCGTGGAGTTTCCCTGACTTTCCATCCATGTAACTTGCATAAGTTGGCCATTGAGACATTTTCGTTGTAGTAGTGAGGAAGTACCTTGAAGGGCTTTGGGGGCTTTTCCCAGATTGGTCTGAGGAAGTAAGTGACTTTCTGGCCATGAAGGTATATAACAAAGATCAGAATCGGCAGACCAATCAAGAGGATCAAAAGTGCTCTTAAATCAAACCCCCGAAGTGCGCACTTCAGCCTTGACATACTAAAAACTGCCTTTGAACCATCCTGCAAATGAAATCAGAAGAAAGTGAGAAATCAGATCGTCAACTGGAGCCAAAAACTGAATAGAGCTAAAAGTAAAAAAAAAAAGGCAATCTATGTTGATATTCTTCGCACAGCCGTAGAAACCCCGATGATGAAATATATAAAACCCACAAAGATTTTCAACAACATTTACAACACCCAGGACGTTGGTTTATCAATCACTAGGATAGTAAAGCTTACAAAAGATGCAGGCTGTATAGTAGAATTGAGGATTTTGGCAAAGATGCTTATGAATGTAGTCCTATCAGAGATGATAGGGTGGCGGTGGTACTAAGCAATGGAAGGACAATAAAAGCACGACTTAGTACTACTACGTAGGAGTGCATGAACACTTTCCAGTGATTCAAGCACAGAATTGAGAAAGCAAGTTAAAAATCAATATCCTACATAGCATCACCGCGGCATGAAGCACAAGATTTTCCAGCATCCACCATGAATTTCGCGGCAGTATCCAAAAGATGATTATTTTGTTTAACAATGTTACCGCGTACTGGATACTACTTTAAGACAATAAAGTATAGCTGGAACAAGTACTCATTACCATGTCTGCGTATTTTTTTATTAAAAAAAACAGCATCCCTATTAATAACATGCTAATGCAGATCCGCCAAACAAGAAAAAGGGGAATCATCTAATCATTTATTTGCAAAATTATTTCCTTCCACGGTATGAATGATCCAAATCTGGACTTCTACAAAAAGAGATGATTTCCAAATACTTTCTACCAAGAAAAAATAATAAAGCTCCAGAATTATAGGCTGGACAGGCAATTCTGCCAGCTCGCGAGATTATACCGGCACCAGATGCATCCAAGCGGCTTGAACTCCACCTAATCCCAATCTCGAGTACCAGAGCAGATAACCCGATTCAAATCTTGCAACTAATCAATCCAAAACCGGAGCTCTCCGAGAAAGATAAACCCACCATGAGATTGAGATTGGTAACAGAGAAGGGCGAGCAAGATGAGCAAATTTGGTGCAATCAAAGCATTTTTTATAGCGAACGAAACGCGATAAAATAGCAGAACAAGGCAAGCGCCATCAAGAACGGGTTCCTGCCGTGGACCGGGCAAAAACCGAACGAACCGAGAGAGAGAGAGACACGCGGCGCGGGGAGTAAAAGGGATCTGATGGCGGAAGGAGGCCGCTCACCTCGCTGTCGCAGACGTCCTCGCAGATGCCGTCCGTCTTCTTGCAGTTGTAGTACCCGCCGGCCTCCATCCCCGGGACCGCGGCGGCGGCGGCGGCGAAGACGCGCGCGGGGGACCCTCTCGATGGGGGTGGGGGGAACGGCTGACGCGCCCACGCTCCCAATGGCAGACCGCGCCGATCGTCCCGCCGGAACCGACCCTCGCCGGCGGCGACGGCACCTCGCCGGTCTTCTCCTCCTCTTTTGCGTTCTCCCCCTCGAGCTAATTTGTAATTACGGCCGCCTCCTCGCCGCGTGCAGAGTCGGGGACGTGTTCCGAAATACGGAGTCTGCGGGGGTGGGAGCGGAAGAGTGTTGGGTTGGGTTCGATTCGACGCGGAGGGAGGGGGATTATTGGAAGCGACTAGTTATAGCCGTTTGGGGCGTGGGTGGAGACGTGGAGGCTGGAGAGAGACGAGCCGGAGCGGGTCTTGATTTGCCTTCCGTCAGGGTTATGGCCGTGTTTTTTTTTAACACAACTTTTGCACATGAAAAGCCAAACGGTTCATTAACACGTGATTAATTAAATATTAATTTTTTTCAAAAATAGATCAATATGATTTTTTAAACAACTTTCGTATAAAAACTTTTTGTAAAAAACACACCGTTTAGTAGTTTAAAAAGCGTGCGTACGAAACAACATGAGTGAGACTCAGTTTTAAGAACACAGCCTAAGTCATGCTACTACTGTGATCTTCTTCTGAAAATCACCTTTACGGTTTTTGTTTTTACTCGATGTAAATAGATATTTTTCTCGTCGGTTGGAGAGGATGAAGAGATAAATATCAATAATGTATTTCTATAAATATTCTTTTCTAAAGCACGGAACATACCATACACCTATAAACACACGCACACGTATGCACGTATACCGATCGATATATTTTAAGATTCACGAAGTACTTCGATGTAAATGGGTATTTCACCTACATGTACATATTACCTTAAGATAATTATATGGTACATACATAATTATGAAAGTTTATTTAAAACACAAGCGTATTTGCACCTACAACCTTTTTGTAAGAATTTTTTTCAGACTCATGCATACAATAAAGCACAATGTTATAGTCCTCTACTCACTATAACACAATCTTAATAAGGCGTATAATGTCTTACGTGTAGGTGAACACACCCTTACATAGAAAAAAGAAAATCTTCTTTTTGGAAAAACAAACAATCGAGTGCAATCACAAGGTAAAGTAAACTGTACGTATCTCAGTTGGTTAGATTCCTTAAAGTAGAACATGTTCACGTGTAAGTTATAAACTTGACGATGGTGCTTGTATTTAATTACAAAGATGTTTATTATGACTTCGTCAAATCTTTAAGATATATCGGTTCAACATCTCAAATACGTTCATAGGGGTGCGCCGGACATGTATACAAGCGTTGTATTTGTATTGTGTTTTAAAAAAAATTGCAACCATAATCAACCTCTCGGAAATGTTTATAAAGATGCAGTGTGTGAGCATATAAAAGAAGGTTTCTCCGACGTAACTTTTCACCTGACATGCTCGTTGATATGTAGATCCATGGATGATGGGTTCACATGTCAACAATAAGTGGCAGAGCCAAAATTTTCGTGAAGCCTTGGCAAGCTTAACTAAAACTGCTACGCAAAAATACAACTATAAACCCATTTTGCTACTAGATTTGAAGACAAGACAATTTTGTTATAAAAATATAGTTCGACATGTGAAAACAAATATAATTTTGTTGTAGAAGTAGACGATTCCTTCTATTCATATGTCTGCTAGCCACCAGAGTGAGCCGCGTCCATTATGGTTTGCGAAGATAAAGCAAACAAGTTACCAACAAGCTTCTAATAAATAATCGTTTTGCTACACATCTAGCTGCTAATTGCGCGGGAAATCAGTTAATCGATGGATTTTACCGCATACAAATCGCTATGCCTCGATGGGTCGAGCGCGTGAAACCCGGGCAGCCGCTCGTGCTGCCCGAGAGATAAATCCTCCTCTATCAACGATCTTTATGTTAAAGAATCCTAGTCCATATATACATGTATACGAGCGTTTGTATTGTGTTTGAAAAAAAATTGCCAACCGTAAAAAGTACTGTACAGAGTTGTAGATGATCCATTTTCGTTGAATCGCTTCATATGGCCAGGTGCCGTGCTACGTTCATGGGAAATTTCAGCACTTGTTAGCTACATTATCAAAAACAAAAATGCGCTTTTTTTGCTTTCTCAAAGAAAAGGTGTATATGTTCGGCAGTCCAAAACTGTCTTTCTGTCTTTCTGTCTTTCTGTCTATCTAGGTTGGATTCGAATATGAACGATGATGAGGATTGAGGAGCATATGAGATGAAATGACAATGAGGCCTCTCGGCGAGATGCTTTCAATTCTATATTCTGGTCCATGTACTCCACGCTTTATCTTTCTGGGTTTCTCTTCCCCATTTTTTCATTTGGATAATATATAAAGAGAGTTGTGTTTGAATCATGGCAAACCATGTGCTGTTAGTTGTTCACTGACCATGCAAACTTTTCATTAATAAGGAAATACTTTATAGATTTGAAAGTAACTGAGCATGTAGTAATTCCAAAAAAAGGATCATGCTAGATCCTTCAAAGGAACTATGCATAGCTATAGATGCAGTTAAATTGGCAAAGCCTCGTGAGATCATGTCCCCCATTACAAGATTAAGATAATTAAACATGCCAATAAATCAATAAAAAACATCGAAGTGAGTGAGCATAACTATTTCTTGTCATAGATCCATTAACAACAAGACGCTCATATGTGATAACTTTGTCAATTTCAAAATATGTCGGTTCAGTCTTTTGGATGTGTTTATAGAGGTAACGTGTGCGTATATGGATTTATATGGGTGAATGTGCGCTCAGACAGCGATGCGCCTGTGATCACTTTGTCAATCTCAAAATATGTCGTATCAGTCTTTTGAAGCTCTTTATAGGGATAGAATGTATGTGCTCATGTTTATAGAGGTGAGTAAAATATATGTTATGAATATTTGCGTTTGTATGTTATTTTAAAAAAAATCAGGGAAAATCAGAATTGAACAGGTCTTTCAGCAAGTCGGCAGCTGGATCATCAGGCCAATCAATCAATCCCTCTTGCGGCACATATCAAGTTGCAGTTTTTGTGTTCGTTTTTTTGTTTCCCTGAAACCGGAGTCGTCAACGGCTGCCTCCCCCTTTGGTTTTGGATATCTTTCTCTGCTTTCTCTTTTCTGAGGCAGAGAAGGGGATCAGCGAAAGCGTCAAAGCGGTCTCACACGGTACGGTACGGTGTAACAACTTCTTCCTTTACTGAATTTTTACTGAAACAAATACGCATGAAAACGTATTTGTCGCCTAAAAACGCATCAAATTCCGTTTGCTTCCGACCGAAGCAACGCGCATTTGTTTGTACCACCGCCGTTGGTCGTAATAAATCTCAGGTTTTAGGACCGGCCGTATCTGTTGACTACAAAGTGCCAATGTGACCACAGAAACAGTACCAAGCAGGGCAACTAGTACGATTTATTAACTGCTAAGTTCTAGCTAGAGTCATCGTGCGTTTTTTTAAAAAGAATTTATAAAAAAATTTCTTTAAAAATCATATTAATATATTTTTGAAGATTATTTTAACTAATTTTTAAATAATTATGTGCTAATAGATTGTTTCGTTTTACGTGTGAAAAGGTGACGTTTTCGACCTCTACCTTAAAAAGCAACCTATGAAAGAGAGGTTAGGATTGAGTTCTTGCTGACATGAAAAAAAAAGAAATTACAAATGTATTATTAATTAAATATTAGCTATTATAAACTTGAAAAATAGATTAATTTTTTTAAAGAACATCAATATAGAAAGTTTCTATAAAAAAATCATTTAGTAGTTGCAAAACATAGTCACAGAAAATGATGTAGTACGTAGGTCCTCCAACTTCTCGTTGGAACTCAGGCTTAACCACCACATGAAAAATCAAAGCTCCCACTCCAGGATTCATATCCGGTGGAGTTATACTTGCAACTGCCAGTTGACAACTGCACACAATTTTGGCCTTTCGCTTTTCTGATCAACGGTTCAGATCCAATGCTACAGTAACACTGTGAACAGTGCTCAGTACTACAGTATTTTTGCTACAATGCTATGAGTCGTATAGTGTGTGATCTAGACCGTCCGATTTTCATTCAATGACGCGCAATGCTACTTGTTAAGTTGCAGTCAGCTGATCCGAATCCCCCATTTTCACTGTGTAACTAGTTTCGCAGCTTATGACCCTTACCATAATTTGCCTAATCTCAGAAGAGGAGCACTACTATGTTTGAAAACCGACCTAATTTACCATGGTTACTGTTTAGTTAATTAGCTAGAGTTCGATGGGTAAATAGAAACGGGATCCGTGTGGATTAACTTAATCTTTCTCGGCAGCAGAATGTTTTCGACGAGATTGGCCGGCGTTGATGGGTACAATTTAATAGTGCTACAAACTGAAAGGAGCCGTTGCCTTCCACATGGACTTGTACCCCCTCCCACATGGAGGCATCAATCAATCAGCTTGGGATTATGTATGCATGCATTGCATGCGTGACCCGGTGTTAATACGCGAGTGGCAAAAGTTTCGGCTAAGGCTGCGATCTTTGTCTCAGCATAGATAAAAAATTTTCACACACATATGATTAATTAAATATTAACTATTATAAACTTAAAAAATAAATTTATTTTTTTTAATAATTTTTATATATTTTTTTAAAAAATATCATTTAACCGTTCGAAAAACGCGTTAATGAAAAACGAGAAAATTAAAATTTGGAGTTGAAAAAAGAACAAGGCCTAAGAGAATGTTTGGTTGCTTACTAACTTTGCCAAATCAAATATTAGGTAAGATGAGCTGCCATAAAATGTGTGGCTAGCAAAATGGTAGCCACAACTTAACCAAAGTTAGCCAAAAATATAAGTATATGACATGTGGAGCCATATAAAGAAAAAGGTGTGGCTAACCATAGTTATGTCATCAACCAAACAAGTAGCCAAAAACTATGACGCGGCTAACTTTAGACATAGTAAGTTGTGGCATGCAACTAAATAGCCCATAAGTACCCCCTACCTAATCACGTGACAGTACCTCGAGTGATCCAAGTATATAGTACTTATAAGTAGAAAAATATGGAAGTTTTCTTTTAAAAAAATATAGTACAAACTCGCGCACACATATCTCCATAAGTACCTTCAAAATATTGAGCCAACATATCTTAAAATTAACAAAGTTATCACAAACAACTCGTTGTCGACCAGTACGTCTGTCGAAGAAACAGAAATCAGGATCCCCATCACTAGCTACTTGGGCGTACCTGTCACCTCAAGCGTGACTCTTCATGGGCTGTGCTTGGGGTACATCCACCCCTGGGTGCGGTCCTCCTTGGATTGTGCTCGCAACACACATTTGTACCCGGTACAACCCTCAAGGGCTGTGCTCGGGGTACATCTATCGCCTTCCCTTGAGCACGGCGTCCCATGAGCTGTGCTCGTGGCATACCCGTCTTCGGGCACGGTCTCCAGTGGGTTGTGCTCGGAGCAAGTCCGCTCATGGGTGTGATCCCCTGTGGGTTGTACTCGCGCATATGTGTTTGGTATAATCCCCAGGGGTTGGGCTCGAGGCACATCTGTCACATCCGTCTCCGAGCACGGCCTCTCGTGGGCTATGCTCGGGGCACGCCTATCTTCGGGCATGACCCTCCGTGAGTTGTGCTCAGGGCACATGTGTCATCTGTCCCTGAGCTCGACCCTCATGGCTCGCTCGAGGTAGCAGCAACACATTGACCCAATCATCCCTTGCATTCAATGCGGGGCAACGTACACCAAGCCCGCGTGTGTCTGGGACGACAGGCGACAAGATGGCGCATGCCAACCCTAGGACAAGCCATCATCATCCCTAAAAAGGCATGGATCATGGGCTGTCATACGACATGGTTATTTAACTTATTGCCTGTCCTGGGCCACTGCTGTGCGGCCCCACCTAGCCTTTGAGGCTAGCAAGCGGACCCAGCAACCACCAGAGTGCCCATGCCACCTACCCTAAGCAACTCGTTGAAGCAAGGAGTAAGGGGTGGAGAGAAGCCGCTCTACGACCTATCAACACGACCGACACGCTAGTTCAGGGCCGATAGTGGGCCCCACCAATTATTGTGCGATAAGACCAAGCATACCAATTCCTATAGTCATAGGACTCATGTGTAAAGAGTGGGCGACTGTGGTATCCCCTTAAAGTTATAAAAGGAGGACCAATGCCATTGAGAAAAGGGTTTGGTAAAATTGTTCCGGTTTGACTAAGTTAGGTTCTAGCCACAACATAGTGAAGAAGGGTTCATCCTCTCCCACTTAAAACAACATCTAAGAACTCATTGTAAACTTGATCATATAGAGCAAGAATACAGGAGTAGGTTATTACGTATCTGAGAGGCCCAAACCTATATACATCATCTGTCCTTTCCTCGCACGATCCGAACACGAGCTCAGGTACCAGCACCCTTGCCGAACTTCCAAGGGAGGGTATCTTGCTTTTCCCGCTAGAGGAGCTTCCTGCTCCAACTGCTGGCGCGCTAGGTAGGGGAGCATGTGTGCGGATTCAAGTTTCAACACCCATTGTCGCGATGTTTTCCAACTCAGAGGATGGTACCAACGTGCTTGAGGCGGCTCATCGCACACTACTGTCATGACTTCTGGCTTGGTAGTACTGGCCTAATGCGCCCGGCAACATGCCCCCGCATGGGGCAAGCTGCTTTGACGCTCTCATAGACCAAGGGAGTAGGGGAGGACTCGACCCGTGCGGCGGTGGCCTTCTCCCCTATACTATGTGTGTACGCGCGGCGCATGCCGGCTCATCATAACCTGGACCTTGCCTTCGCTGGCCCATGAATTCCCCGCTCATCACGGCGATGCTCCTTTGCTGCTCTCCTGCTTCAATTGGGTTGGGGCTCCCATCAGGCACATCGCGCTAGATATGTATGCACGACTCATCTATTTATCCTATTTCAGTTTTATCTTTTTTTATCTTCTGCTTGGGGAATCTCTTTCCCCTAGACATGTTGTCAAGTGAATTGTTTCTCTCTCCTCTGTTGCAAGTGGGGGCTAGTCGAGACACACACTTGGGTGATCGGGATAACTTGTCCTCGTGTACGGGGAATAGTTTCTAAAACATGGACCATGCCCCGAGCATCACCGAAGTTCCGAGGTCTCTAGCAAAACCCCTCTATCGGGCCAGCTTAGACCCTCGACAACGAGTTGCGGTGCTCAGTCTAGCCAGTTCCACTCTAGGCACTGTCAAAGTCCGGGCGCCACCAGTTACTCGTTTATCTTTACGGACGTTGCCAAAAATTAGCATCCCAATGGACCACCAAGAAGCAAGGATGTGTGGACTAAGTAGCATGGCCAGGGTATAACCATTGCAGGCAACATACTTAAAATATTATTTTCTTTAAAATACTTAAAGAAAATATACTGGATTACTTACTCATATAAAATATTATTTCGCGGTGTGACTTAATTATTAAATCCTCTATCAGTTTTGGTTACTTTTGAAAATGAGCTAATTAACAGACCGAGCCGAAACCATGTTAATCCGAAGACTCCTTTATGTCTCCTTTTCTTGTTAATTCATACGTAAACTGATTCCCGAGAAATTTCCGTGCTTGAAACCAAAGAATGCGGGCCGTCCGTCAGTCAATTTGCCGAAAACACAGTGTGATTCCTCGATCACGTACATTCCTGTAGTTGACCTCGACAACGCAAGTCTTGCACCTTAATTCGCAAAAAGTAAACGCAATTGTATCAGACCACTTGTATACAGTAGTCTATACACGCATAGTGATGCTCGGACTCGATCAACACCGGCAGTATGAATGACAAAGCGAGTCATTTTCTGATCGAGACAGGGGCACATATGGCTGGGTAATACACTAGCTAGTACTGCCAAAATTGGATATACAAATTAAATTTATATGTACATTAGCAATTTAGCATACATAAAATGGATCGTTGTGTTATTAGTATGAATGCTTAACAACAACCATCTAACTGTTAATTCAGTATAATTCAGAGATGTGCTGTTGTCTGATGTGTGTATCATGGGGGGAAATGGAGAAAAATCTATAGTATTCTCTCCAGGTTAAAAATAATTGTCATTTTAGATAAGGACACGGTCTCCTAAAAACAATTTTAATCACTAGTTTCTACAATAATATATGTACAACTATCAACAAATATATGATTCTATTGACTTGATTTTTAAATTTAATCTAGGCATATTGTCCCCATGTTTCTAAATTCAATATTTTAATATTATTTATAGTTAAAGTTTTAAAAGTTTGACATCGATCTTGTTTAAAACGATAATTAAGAGAGAAATGTAGTACAACAAGCATATTCCTTGTGACAATCTAGCAAATAACTCAATCGTATAATTTTCCTTCGAGAAGTTTTATGGTGTTTGCATTCCAAAAATAGTAAAGATCCCACGCTCCACAATTAAAGGTATCATATAAAAGGTATTTAAGTATTGATACTGATATTTAGATAGAAAGGGTAAAAAGATAATTTTCTTAAGAGCATCTGCGTGTGTATTGCGTTTCTAAAAAGGACAAAACTGTCATAATATTAGTTGTAGGTACATTGATACCGCATCGATGGTTCATTACCATCAGATACTCTAATTCTCCATTACGTTATTTGTGTGCTTTTTGTGATTTAAATATTGTTTCTAAAAATATGATTGATTAAAATATCACCAAAGTATTGCGTGATCAACCATGTAAATAGGCAGATGAGATTTTACCGCTTCTCCCTTTATCTATTTCTGGTGCAATAGTTTAAACCCTAGAAAAAATTGAACAAGGAGAAAAAAGTGGATCTTGATATTTTTCCCTAGTGATGATCAGACTATGGAATAGATGCAAAAGATACCGATTCAACCAAGAAAGGTATTCACATAAAACAAAATTACCTCTAATTTATTAGTTAATTACTTCAATACCATTGGTTATAATAATTTTATTCCGTACTTTGCCTCTCTATTGATTAATGGTTCATATTGCTCCATCTCTCATTACCTCTATGTATCTCGCAAACACCGTAAAATATTTCGTAAATATGCTAGTAAGATAAATTATGTATGTAGGGACAAGAGAAGTAGTCATCAAAATCTAGCTATTTTGCCCTCTTTGGGCTGATCATTGACCGAGCTCAGTCCGAGGCGATCTTGAAAAGTCAAAGTCTTATCACCACATCTACTATCCAATCCAAATGTGTCACTTACTAGTTACCACAGAATCAAAGTATTGAACAGTCAGGGACGAAGGTAGGCCTAGGACAGTTTGGGGCCTGCCTCCAAAATCATGGTTAAATTATTTTGAATCATCATGTAAATTTAAGAAAAAATAAATAACTCATTAGTTAAGCCCTATCTTAGCCCTACTCTTGAATAATTTTTGGCTCCACCAATAAACAGTATATTGGATGTTCTATTGTTTCAATATCCACCATTATCGTTTGTAGATATGTACATATCCGGCCCAGAAGTACAAGCAACAAAAAATCTGTAAGTACAGCAACAAAAACATCTCTGAACTGATCCTATCCTATCCTATCCATACAAGTCATTTGCACACAGAGTTGAAGTGTTGAACAGTGTCTTGGAAGTTCCATCGCTTCAATACCAACCATTTATTTATCTTATGTAGATATACATATCCCAGAAGTAAAAAAAGTTCTGTAAATAAAGCTGGTGCAAGATGTACCCAACGTAATACTCTGTATAATATATTATGAGCAGCCAGAAGAGAGGAATCTGCGGAACTATTCAACTAGAGCAGCTCTTATGTCAGCCAGGTGTTATGTGTATCAGAAGATTTAATTAGTTATTCATAACAGAGGGCATTAAGAGATGTAGTACTAAATACAGATAAGCATGTTCATTTGAAGTGGGATACATGTTTATACAGAAATAATAATAATAAAAAAAGAGAAGAGAAGAGAATCTGCAATTAAGGAATATGCTCGACATACACATGACTTGGAAACAAGTCACCTAAGCTTCCTCAACAACTATGAATAACTAGCTATGCATGATGCCATGATCTCCAGACACGTCCAAATTTTTTGTGTTCTTTTCCAGGTTGATCTTTGTGATTGATGATCTCTCTTGGCTGCCTAACCTTGATATTTCCAAAGTTGCAATATATTTAAGCCCATCAAATCGAGATTTCAGAGAAGACGCATGTGTCATACGACGCAAAGTAATAGCGACATTTGGCACGCACGCATGTAAGCTTTTGCCTACTCAATACTAATACGAAAATCTGTAGTTTGATTTGGATGGAATGGGTTGTCGTTGAGGTCATAGTTAGGAGGAAGTCCTGTTGTTTCTGTCAAACTCACTAACATCAACTCGGTGTTTATGTGACAGTCATGTTTGGAACGACGGAATTTCAATAGCTTTTACTGCAAAATCGTATAATTTGCAAGCTATTCTTGTGAAACTCTCATGTTCTGAAACAAAGTTTATCTGTGCCTCTGGTCATAAGTAATCGATTACATGCCTATTGCCTACTCGTTTCAGACTTTCAGTTAAGCTCAGCCACTTCTTTTTTTTGCGATCAAAAGAGATCACCACAGTAGCACACACAGCTAGCTAGTGCAGATGGCAAAAAGGAGAAGAAAATGGACATAAGAGACCACTGCAAATCAAGATTTTCTCCGGATGCGTGTGTGGTGCAGCAGACAGCAATTCAGGCCACAGTGGAGAGACGAGACGAGAACGACTTGGCAGAAGCAGAGCAATTTGACTTAATACAAAGGCACGGATAATTCCTCTAGCTAGGATCTGAATATCTCAAATGTGATGGACGCAGTGGTCGCCATCATGTGCTCATCCTCCACCGGTTGCCAATGTGAAATCACATGTGTCTATTATGAAAATCAACAATAATAAAAAAAGTAACGCATGAGATCTAAAAGTAAATGGATACGAAGACAAGGATCTAGATAGGTTTAGATGCTCTCGATGAAAGATAATACTTTACTTCTGTTTGGGATTGTATCCACCGAATGTATATTGATCTAATGATCGAGTTGTGGTTATGTTTTTGAAAAACCTCATGTCTGTCTTATATAAGTTGAGGGAACAGAATTACAAAGATAGAAACATAGCCGAATATGATATTGGTTTCCTAAATCTACTTTACAATATTACCGAACTTGTACTTTGGACCGTTCATTAATACACGAGAAAACGTAATACCCAAGTTATAGTCTATTACATATTTCATATACATAATCTATCCTCTATGTTCAGTTGAATAGATCAGCCGTATGAATATATGGTAACCATAATCTTCACAACATACGTATTTGTTTGGCGGAGCTGCCACCAGTTTACCTATGTCGCAGGACACCTTGAAGCAGATCCATCTCGATTGACCAAGAAAGATTTGAAAGCCATTGACATGACTCCGTTGTTGCATAGTAGCCCATGCACGCAGGCACGCGTGTCAGCTATCTGGTTCTGTAGCAATCCATCCAAGAGGGATGGAGGTCGATCACAGGATTCAGAAATATGAGAAGCCTGATCTTTCCTCTTCAGTTCTTTGGTCTGGTTTACTAGGAAAAGTTTGGTTGTTATTTATGCACAAGAAGTTACTTGCACCATCTATGAGAGAAATAGGAAACTAAAAGCTTACTACTACTACATTTGTTTTAATTATAAGGATTTTTGATATACATCTGAACAAATGCTTTGTGAAAAACATAGAAAGAATCATGGCCACTACTAACTGGTATTATCTTTGTCTCAAAATATTGTGACTTAGTATAAAATATGACATTTTTAAATTTATAGTACTAAAAAATATCTTATTTTATAGTACTAGGTAGTAACATTTTAAAATAGAAATGATAATTGAGATGCAGATATGCAAAAGTTATGGGAGTTTACACTTGGCAGTCACATGGAGCTTCGGAATAAACCCATAGCATCTTTCATTTCTGTGGCTTGAAATCTGGGGTGTTCGTGTCAGCAGCGGAGACAATGTTTTGCCATTACCATCTTGTAGTAGAGTGTGTGCACGCACCACCACCGATGGCTGAAAAGCCGTGGACCTACACATGATTGTGTTTTGAACTCTGAACTTTTTCTGGTGTTCCGTCAGAGTCTACTCAGAAAACGGTTTTTCCTGATGGCATCAACGGTTAATCAGAAGTAGTACACATTTTGAGCGGATTAATAAACTTTTTTTTCACACGTAAAAGGAACATAATTAAGTATTAGCTTAAAAAATTAAAAAATAAATTAATATAATTTTTTAAGCAATTTTTGTATATAAAGTGTTGAAAAAAAAACACATCATTTAACACTTTGAAAAACATGCACGTAAAAAAGAAGAGAAGTGAGATTGAAAACTTGAATAAAAAACACAGCCTGATTTTTCTTTCAAAATCATCTTACGTTCTAAACACGTTTTTTAAACCGTTAAACAATGTGTTTTTTAAAAGAAATTTCTATACATAAAATGCTTAAAACTAAATGAATCTATTTATTTAAATTTCTAATAATGAATTTTTAATTAATGATATGTTAATTATATTTCTCGTTACAAAACTATACTCCGAAAAGAACGGCCAAGTGGGACATCCATGCGAGCGCAAACGAGAGGCTGACACGCGCGCGCGCGTGGGGCGGCGGCATGAAGGGCTCGGCGGCGGCGGCGGCGGGGGGCGGCGAGGACGACGTGGAGCTGCTCAAGGCGGTGGCGCAGGCGTGGCACGCGCAGTCGGGCAACCCGCGCGCGTCGGCGTCGGCGGCGCAAGGACGGGACGACGACGGCGACGGTGGCGGCGGCGGCGTCTCTTCCTCAGGCGCGCGCCGCGCGGGATGGGGAGGCCCGCGGCGCAGGCCGTCACGGTTCAAGCTGGAGGCCGCGGCGACCGCGGCGGCGAGCCGGGACACGCGCGGCGGCGGCGAGAGGGCGTGGGACTTCGCGCAGTCGCTGTGGGACACGTACGAGCTCGTCGCCGTGGCGCGGAAGCTCGAGTCCGGCCTCGTCCTCGCCGACCACCATCCCGGCGCCGCCCAGGAGCGCGCCGCCACCACGCGGGAAGGAGGAGGGGTGAAGCGAGCGAGGGAGAGCAGCCGCAGCCTGAGGAGCATGTTCCTCCGGTCATCGTCCAGGAGGTTCGGCGAACCAAGCAGCTAGTGCTTCTCTCTTCTCTCCATTAACAGGTGTAAAGCTTTCCCAAACACAGATCTTTTCCATTGTTTTTTTTCAGATAGAGAATCATAGAACAATCAAATCACAAGCATAATTCAAGATGCCTTATTGCACAAAGTACCTCTAGTTCATCCGTCAGAAATGGTAACAGAAACATAAATTCTTAGATGGAGGGATACACCAGAACTCTGACAATTTTGTGATGACATCCGAATTCCAACATCCAAACAGACACACATGACTGGCACAAGAACATGTTTCTCATGCAAATTTGCAGGGCAAACCCAAGGAACGCTCACATCATCTGAGCTCCTCCAGTGGATTTGGGGTGAAATGCACCATCAGAAGGAGGATCAGCTGCTTGCTTGCGCGACAACGACGGTGGCGGCTCCATCGCTTGTCCGAATCATGCTCGCCGCATCAGCTGCGGCGCCACCGTTCGCTGGCATTGAGTTATTTGTGCACTGATGTGCAGCATAGGGGACAGGATTTCTGGGGAGTGAATCCTGACCATATGCTGCCTGGTAGCCATGATAGTTGGAGTAGACATTCTGACTATACCCAGCAGGGTAGGAAGGATAGTTGTAGATGGCAGCATGGTGGTAAGCAGGATTGTTGGAGACGGTATTCTGATCATGATCATCAGGGTAGGCAGGATTCTTGTAGATGGCATTCTGATCAACCTGCAGATGAGCAGCCAGCATGCCCATGAGCCTGCTGGTAAGCCATGGGATTGGCATCTGCATAAGGTGCAGCACAATAGCATGGTCCTGCATGAGCTCCTTGCTGATATGATGCAGCCGCAGGAAGACACGGCGCAGCTTGAGCTTGTTGCTGATAACCGGATAGTGTGATTGCTATATGCACTTGCAAAAGATCCTGTGCATGCTGGTGCTTGTGCCGCTGTTGGCCAATACTAGTGCACCTGCTTGTTCATGAACCAAAGTATAATTGGAGGGATAGTTAGAATCATGGCGTTTCTTTAGATAATATAATCATGGTGCTATCTGCTAAGAATGACATATGGAAAAAGAAAAAAAAATTAAGGGTGGGGTTCAATGATTTAATGATCAATTGTTAACAGAGCATATTATCAAAACACACACACACACACAAACGAACTAACACAAATTTATCCACAAATTATCTGAAGGGGATGCAAATTGGCAAATATTACTAGTACAGGATGAGGAAATATTATAGTATATGTTAACATACGAAAATCACATCCAAACCTTACTATGGGATAAGGAAAATTACCATGTGCTCTCATATCAGCACACAAACGAACTAACACACGCACATTAACACACATTAACTGTGACACACATTTATCCACTTCTCTGAAGGGGATGCAAATTGGCAGATATTACTAGTACAGAATAAGGAAATATTATAGTATATATTCACATACGAAAATCACATCCAAACCTTACTATGGGATTAGGAAAATTACCTTGCGCTCTCATATCAGCATGTTGCACCTTAGCTCGTTACTCGCCCAATTCTTTCATCATGGCTATCAGGTTCCTTTCCATTTGTGTCATCTGCTCAACTTGCTTGGTGTTTATCTCTCATTTGTACACGAGTTCAGACCTTTTGCAGAAACAGAAATAACACGAAAATTAGCAACAATCACATATTCTGCATGTGGGAAATGAAGTCGACATAGAAATTTTACAAAAGGAGGTAATGGGAGATCACATACTGAATGGACAGATACTCTTTCTGCAGTCCATCTAGCTCAGCCTGCAATTCAGAGAGATTGTTGCCTCTTGAGCTTCTCTTCACTTCTTCTGTCAGCTTCCTGACTTGAGCAGTCAACTGCTTTTTTTCAGCTCGGAGTTTATCTGCCTCAAGATGCAGTTTCTGCACTTGATTCTTCGCTGCAGCGCCAGCATGAATTTCAGCCTCCATCATCCTGGTACTCGAACAGCTCTCTGATTTGCATATTGGATACAGCTTCAACATCGCCTAGGCTGGCATGTATCATTTGCATCTCTTCCTCGGTATTAACAAGATAGCCTCAGAGTCAGATGGTTTGCTAACAGATGTTGATTCATTCTTACGAGGGTGTGTATATTATCATCCTGTTGTGCAGCCCTTTGTTCCAATTCTAATAAATCAGGAACAAAAGAAACAGGAAAGGGAACTTGTTCTTGATGAGCCATTATTCTTAGGGGAAAAAAAGGTAATGGATTGATCAAATGAAATGCTGCTTTGACACTCCTGAAGCATTGCAATGGAGCTAAAAACAGCTAGAGCATCATGTTTCTATGGAAAAGAATAAAGACCACAAAACGAATACAATTTTGTTCCAACTAGATTTCCTATATCAAAATGTTACAATGCTTGAACGTAGACTAAGCAAAATAAAACATTAGGTCATAGATATGCAGTTAAAAAAATGTTAAATCAGTAGCTATTCCCTTTCTTAAAAGGTAATATGCACTCAAAATGTATATGTGTGTTCCACATTATCCAAGGGAGGAGTAAACACTTATATAATGTCCACTATCCTTAGACTTGCATATTAAAGACCTTCCACAACAATCGTGGAGGCATGCCTTACTCAGTAGATTTTCACACAACAATAAATTTTGCATTACGAAAGAAAGAAAAGCGTACTTAACGAATTGCGCTAAAGTAACGGTGATGAGGTGGTGGGATCTACCACATGATCGAGATTCTGACGCACTAAGATTCAATATATTTTGCTTGAGGAACAACAAGGTGACAACATCGGTGAAGTGTATCATGTTGTGGTGTTGAAGCAATAGAATCGAATATGAATGACTTGACACTTAATGGTGTTGAGATGGCAAGATCCACTACTAGAGAATAAGTTTTTTTTTACGGCCAAAACACATTTTCGCGTATGGTTGGGCCGTTCGCACGCGAAAATGTTGATCTTCGCAGATACCTGGAGAGACGGATTGCCCAAATGTTGATCTTCGCAGACACCTGGAGAGACTGGTCGGGCAACCGCACGCGAGAATGGATCTGCATAGGCGGGTTGCTTAACTAGGCCACACGAGAAATCGATCTTCGCATGCGGTCGTGTTACGCGGCCCGCCTGGGAAGATATTTTTCCCAAACGGCCGTGCAATAGCTAGCCGTTTGGGAAGTTGTCGTACGCTATATACCGAAATATTTCCCATTATTGATAATTGAGTTTTCGAATGGTACATGTATGAGCTAATCTAGTTGCCGTTGTTCGCGCATAGTACAAACTTGATTGATTAAAAAAATGAAGATATTAGAAGTGAACACAAACATTGTCATATAGAAAATGTAATATACATATGAAAATATTTATATTACAAATGAACACGAATGTTACAATTGAACGTAAATACATGTTTTTTTAGATCTATATATGTTCTTTCTCCCACTATCTTACGGGTTCTTTCTCCCACTCTCTTAGGGGTTCGAATTTGTCCTCTAGTGCAAGTTAACTTTCATTGTCATAGAATTCCCCTAATCGGTTGCAGACATCGCGACGAAGGAAGTGGCACAGATCCACGCAAGAGTTAAGAAGTGTTTTTTTGTCGAACTGGTTTGCTACAACTGGAACTTACGGGAGCTATTCAAAGAAGTGTTTTCGCTCTTCGGACTTACATCTGAAAACTTTGTTGTGTACCTCCCGTTAACTCTAAGCATCTCGCACACGTAATATCCACATAGGTTAGTGCCAGGGGTTGCTTGTAACACTGTGTAAAAACATTATAACCGTCAATATTAAAAACTAACAACCACATGATTAAGTTAACGACATATGTCCTTACCAGCCAGCGTGTCTTTACGAGAAGCTGTTTTTTTTCTGCGGATCCTTTACTGGCCAGTTATGTCTTACGTAATAGTGTCCTCTACAATGATGAAATATTTGTTTGAGTTAATTTAACATTGCAGAAAAGCAATATGGTATTCAGGGGGTATATTTAATACTTACAAATTCAACAAAAGAAGGAACTCCATAAACGTGCTCTCATCGTAGTTTGCCAGATCAAGCACTACGTGTCACGCCCCGATTTTCGATCGGGATTAAAAATTACCTAATAATACATTTTCTAGAAATTTAATAAAAATTTAAAGCAATTTAATCAAGTGAAATTGTGAGGGAAATTAAATTTTCCATTAAAAATTATGGTCGGAAATATTTTTGGTAATATTCCCCGTGCCCTAAAGTACTCTCCAAAATTTTTCGTGAATTTTTGGAGCTAAAGAAATAATTTTAAAGTCACAAAGTTCATTTAACTAATTAAATTAATGGAAAAACGAATTAAAATTCTTCTTTTTGTTTCGGGCCGTTCCCGGCCCAAAACTTTGCCCTCGCCTACGTGGCCCACGCGTTCCTCCCCTCCCTTTTTCCCGCGCGGCCTTGCTCTCCTCTCCCCCTCTCCGGCCCAGCCTACGCGAAGTCTGGATTCCTTCCCTACCGGCCTCCTCTCTTTTTCCCTCTCGGGCCGTCGGCCCGTTTGCGCCCCCCTTTCCGTCGAAGTCTATGTTGCCTTCCTTCTTCAACCTCTGTCGGGTCAACCGCCGCCATGGCCGCCCACGTCGCCACCTCCCGGCTCCCTCGCCCCTTCCGCGCGCGTGGGAGTTGGCCCACGTCCGCCAGCGCGTGCCTCCCCCTGTTTCCCCTCTCTCTCCCGCAAAGACCGACGCGGAAAAACCCCCACGTCGCCGCCATTTCCGCCGGCCTTCACCCCCACGTCCTCCACTTTTTTCGGCCACTCCCTGGGCTCATTCCGCGCCCTCCCTCCTCTATAAAAATCATGCCCGTGCTCCCCTCCGCCGTTTCCCCTCTTCTCCCTCTAGCCCCCACCCAGCGTGGCGCTTGTGCGCCGCCGTCCGCCAGCGCGCTTCGGCCGCACGCCGCCCCCGCGCCGTGCTACCACCTCCTCTGGCTTCGGCGTCGCTCCCCGCACATCGACCGCGCCCCCGCCTCCGCCGTTCGTCGTCGGAGCCGCCCGTTCCCCACGAGCCCGAACCGCCGCAACCTTCGGCCGCCTCCGGCCGGCCTCTGTCGCCGTTGCCGCTCGGTGAGCACTCCCCTTTTTCCCCTCTTCCGCCGCCTCCCGCACTACCGCTCTTCGCGCTGCCGGCCGCTGCCGGAGACCGCGCGCCCGTGCTTGCGCACTGCCGCCGGCCGGCCAACCAGTCGCCGTGCCCTCCCCCTCGGTCGCGAGGCCAGACCAGGCCGCCCGGTCGGACCGGCCTATAGGCTGGTCTATTCCCTCTCCGGCCCACTTCTCTCTCGGGCCGCCCCCTTTCCCTTGTGTGGCCCAATCCCCCAACTTCACCGCAAAGTCTACTTTGCATCCCTCTAGTGTTCCCATCCTCTCCCCTAGGCCGTCCGCTCTCCCGCATGGCCCACTTCCCACAGGAAGTCCATATTGTCGCCCCCTTTCTCCCTCCTCCTTTCTTGGGCCGCCAGCCCAATTGGCGCCGCCCATCGCGAGAAGTTTATTTGCCGTCCTTCCCTTTTGACCCGTCGGCCCATTAGCCGTATTCTTCACCAAATCTTACATTGGCTCCCTCAGCCCGTTGGTCCTTTTTCCAGTAACAAGTCCATTTTACCTCCTTTTCCTCCCCGGTTCGCCGACTTTTATGTCGCCGACACGTGGGTCCCCTTTGTTTAATCCGATCCACACCCAGACCACGTGGCCGCCCGCGGCTTCGCCGCGTTGGCGTCCACGTCGGCGCTACCTTCTCCTGTCCATCCGCCGTGGCCGCCACGTCAGTGCCACGTGGTGCGTCCGCACCCGGGCGTGCGTGGACTTGGTCCACCGTGGATCGGCCGCCCCTTAACCCGTTGACACGTGGGACCCGCCGTTTCGGAACCGATTCCCTTTGATGATGTTAGCGTAGTCCTTTCCATTGTAAAATTAATTAACAATTGCGCAATAAATCGATTTAATTTCTAGAAATTCATTTAAATGGCTCAAAACTTCTAAAATTCATATCTAATTCATACGGACTCCAAATTGAGCCATTCAACTTGCAAAATTCATCTAAAATTGAGCTCTACATGTTTGTTTACTTTTTTCTGTTTACTTGGTTTTTATTAGAGTTTTTCCTCGTTTTGCGTGCCAGCGTGTAGATTTCGCCGTTTTGAAAGTTCGCGCTCGCGAGGAAAGGAGTCCGGAAGATTGTTTGAAGAAGCAAGGCAAGTCACACATTTCCCTTGAGCATGTTGTACCCATTTTACGAAATGTTTTACGTTTGCAAATAAAATGCATGTTTTGCTAATTACATGGGAATATGGTTTACCTATCCGTCCGCTTGTGCTATGTTTACTTGTTAAACCGTCCTTTGTTAACTGTGGGTGATAATTTGACTAGCGTAAGTCACTTATGTTGACTTTGCTAGAATTATATATGCTTAGCCATGCTTAATTACCACTAGCTCATTTAATGGGATAATTACACTGTTCACATTAGCTTCTAACGAGCGGTTCGCTCGAGACACCGGACCATGTTTTGTTGGTCATAATTATCCAACTAAAATATGACTTAATGGTGGGCTGTGGGTGCATGATTTTTGTTTGTCGCGCCCATGGCAATTAAGGACCGGTTCATGGGAAACCCTGGAAGAATAACAGTGCTTACCACAAGCAAGAATGGGCAACTGCTGGATCTGTAGCATAACTCTTCCCTAGCTGACGCTCCCTGGCAAGGGTGGGCGTGATGGAGTTGGGTCGGCCGGGGTGTACCGGTTGATCGGCTGCCGGATTCACCGCGGCACGAGGGGGGGTTGCCCGCGGCTGGTTAAGGGAGCGGGGGCGAAACCTGAGGTGTGGTGTGCTTGGTTAGGGGGAGTTATGTGAAGGATCTTGTCACGATCACTCGCCATGGTGACGTGTCTGCGCGGACACGGTGACATGACGGTGGATTGTGTCTTGTGGGTACAGTTGCGCACCTCTGGCCAGAGAAAAACTATTCGAATAGCCGTGCCCGCGGTTATGGGCGATCAACCAGATTCACCATGATTAGTCCCACATGCTTAATTAATTTGACTTAACGAACTGGTGTAGTTCAGGTGGAATGGTTGGACCTCTTCAACGTGGTTGTAGCGTTGTTCAGTGGAGATTTAATCCTGACATAATTAAACAACTGTTTCCTATTTTAAAATATAAAGATTTGCAACCGCTTTTCTGCAAATAGCCACAAGCCTCCCTCTGACTCCCCTTTGCACGTTTGCATCTTTGGTGTGGCTTGTTGAGTACGGTGGTTGTACTCAATCTTGCTAGTTTCCCCCTTTTCAGAAGTTTAGTACTTCTGAGTTGAAGATGAAGTTAAAGGACCAAGGCTCAGACCACAGTTGAGTTCGCCTGTGGAGTGGAGCTGAAGCCCTGCTAGGATCGCCTTTTTCCGCTGTTGTTTTCTTTTCGGTGTGAGGACTAAGTGCCTCTGTTGTAAGTATTTATTGCTTTATTTACGTTTGGGTCTGTTTATTGATTTGTCATTTTGTGTACCCTAGTTGATGCCTGGACAGGGACTTATTACACAAAATGGTCTGGAAATTTGGGAAAATTTTTGAGCGTGACACTACGATAAAGTGGTCCTTTGGATATACGAGGAAGAATATGTAGTGGTCGCTGCAAACAAGGTATATGAATGATATATGACATTTGGTAGTTAATTTGTTGTACTACAAAAACATTAACAAAATGGAAGAGATGTTGCTTACGTTAAAGCGTATGGAACCATTAAGATATTCTTGTCTTGGTGTGACAGCATTGCTTTTCCCAAGTAAGTTGCTACCTCGACCCTCTTTTGCTTGTGCAAAGTGTTGATATATGCTTCTTTTTTTTTCCAGTGTCGTATCCTTCAGTTCTAGACCATCCGAATCTAGCATGACATTATGTTGTGTCTGGCAAACCTTCGTTGGGTTGGCATAGCCTATTGAGGTCCTCGTTCTTACCGCGTCAATAAATTGTGACCTACGTAATGCAGGTTAAATGAGATGAAAGTTTTTTTACGCATTCACTAACAACAAACAAGAGTAAGCACTTACAGGCACCACGCAGCAACGAGATTGATGTCCATTTTATCCATCTTGAAGAAGCCGTGTAGGTCCTTGAAATCGATGACCAAGAACCCTGAAGAAAGTTTCTTCCGGGACCATGACACTAATGAAACTGAGGCCCTTTTTAGCTGCTTTAAGATACCAGTCATGCATCAGCCTCATCTGCCATGATAGATCTTGCATGACATTGTATAGTATGAATGGCTTGCCATATTCATATTCCTTTGGCACGATAGAAGATAGCCAAGATTGCATGTCGTCCGCATGACCTACTATGGATTTCTGTGAATCTGACAGCTGTTGAGATTCATCTTTATTTGTCGGACCTCTCCCCCTAAAGGCCGAAATGCTAATCTCGCTTCATAAACTACCATTTTCTTAGGATTGTACGTGGAAACCATCTGTGGTATGAGCCAACGGGGTTCGAGGGTAGGAGTAATTGGGACAAAAGTAGCTTTCTGGGGAGGCAGATGTCGGCCCCTGATTTTATAGCACAGGAAACCATATGTGTTTACAAATACCAACTCCCTGGATCGGTAGGTTGGTATACACACATTACAACTCTGGTACACATAGTCTGCATCGCATGCGGAAGGACGGTCGCGCAAGGAATGGTTACGGTGTCACGTCTCACGACGCCACCGTGCCGCGGTAACGACGGTAGACGAGAAATGCGGTAAGGAAACGAAAGCAAGAGGAAGGGCAGGAGGGGAGCTCACCTTGCGGCAGCCGGGTAGCGGCGTACCGACCGACGGTCCTCGCACGAACTACGGTCGTCGAGGTACTGCCTGGGGCCGGTCGACCCGCGGATCGTCCTCGCCCACCACGTGTTCGCTCGGCAACAAACGAACACACAGCGTTAAGGAATAAATGTTAGCGGATTAGTGCAAGTTAGGTGTCAGGGGTCAGCGAGTTAGAAGTCAGCGGGTTAGTGAGTTAGAAGTCAGCGGGTTAGTGAGTTAGAAGTCAGCGGGTCAGATGTTAGGGATTAGCCGTTCGATAAGTCAGTCGTTCTCGGGTTCAAATGACGGCGCGGCGGCCTATCCGTCCTCTTGCTCAACTGAGGCCCAGCCGAAACCGGCCGCGGCGGAGCAAGCGGAGAGATGGCGGCGTGTGCGCGGAAGGGTGTGACTGAAGAGAAAGAAAGCCAGGAGGAGGAGAAAAGAGGATGGAAAGGGACGGGTTGCATACTGGCTATGGTTGCCCTTATATAGGCTTCACCGCACGAGCTCGTCTTAAATGGCCATGAAGACAGGGACGGGGCAGTTGCAGCGGCCGCGCGGGTTGGCGCGTATACTGCATAGGCTGTTGCATGCATGCTAGCTTGGGCTCGACTAGCTGCTTGCATGCAGGCATACGCATAGCTAGCTAGTTGCATGGTGCTTGCTCGTGGCTGGCTTGCCTGCATGCACGCGCATGCACAACTAGCTTGCTGCATGGCTCGCGGCGGTGCGAGGTGGGGCCGGATGCGTATGGAATGGAGGCAAGCTCGCCGGTGAGACAGGAGCGGAAGGCGACAGCCGGTGATGTCGTAGCGGCCTCGTCGTAGCGGCGCGGCGTGCGGCGACGTCGTCGCCGAAAATAGTATGGGGGAAAATTAGACTTTTCTCTTTTCCAACCTAATAGGAATGAAAAGGGCTTGGGGAGGTAACATGGACTTTTTCCAGAAAAAGCCCAGCAACAAGAAGGCCATAGTAGAGGGAGCTTACGTGGACTTTTTGGAGTAAAACTAATTTTGGTTAGAGTGAAAATCCTGGGACAAAGACCAGAAGATCAGAGGAGTAGAAAAAATTGGTAAATTTCAATAAAAGTTTGGCACTGGCATAAAACAAAGAAACTGTCGGCATGATGCAAAAATTTAAACATGAAACAGAAATGATTTTTGATCGGTGTATTTTTATTTAGGAATTTCCCCAGGGTGTTACAAACCTACCCCCCTAAAAATAATCTCGTCCTCGAGATTGCTTACCTTTTCTGAGAAGAGGTCGGGGTATCTACTCTTGAGGTATTCCTCTCGTTCCCAGGTGGCTTCGTCTTCCGAGTGATTGCTCCACAGAACTTTGTACAATTTAATGGTTTTAGAGCGGGTTCTCCTTTCAGCTTCTTCTAAGATTTTGATCGGTTTCTCCGGATATGTGAGGTCGGGGTTTACTTCTTGGGTTTCCACTAAGGTATGCTCTTCTGGTATGCGGAGGCATTTTTTTAGTTGAGAGACGTGGAACACGGGATGGACGTCGGATAAGGTTTCTGGCAGTTTTAACTCATAGGCGACTTGGCCACGTCGGCTTATTATTGGGTATGGTCCCACATAACGCGGTGCCAGCTTGCCTTTTACCTTAAAACGCCGGGTTCCTCGTAGGGGTGATACCTTGAGATACACGTAATCCCCAACCTCAAAAGTTAATTCCCGTCGCCTAGTGTCCGCATAACTCTTCTGCCTGGCTTGGGCGGCTTGAAGGCGGTCTTTTATTAATCGCACCTTTTCTTCAGCTTCTCTCACGACGTCGGGTCCGAAGACGGAGGCCTCTCCAACTTCTGACCACATCAATGGGGTACGGCATTTCCGGCCGTACAAGGCTTCGTTGGGGGACATTTTCAAGCTTGCTTGGTAGCTATTGTTATATGAAAATTCCGCATAGGGCAGACATTTTTCCCAGTCCGTTGTGAAATCCATAACACAAGCGCGCAACATATCCTCTAGAACTTGGTTGGTTCTCTCCGTCTGGCCGTCGGTTTGGGGGTGGTAGGCTGTGCTAAAGGCAAGGTGACTGCCTAGTGCTTCATGGAACCGATCCCAAAAGTGAGAGGTAAACTGCGCGCCTCGGTCTGAGATAATCCGCTTTGGGACACCATGGAGGCATACTATTTTTGCTATAAACAACTCGGCTAGTCGAGCCGCGCTGTAGGTCGTCCTAACTGGTATAAAACGGGCTACTTTCGTCAGGCGGTCTATGATTACCCAGATGGAATCACAACCTGAAGCGGTCTTGGGTAGCCCCACTATGAAATCCATACCAATTTCGTCAAACTTCCATTCCGGAATTTTTAATGGTTGCAACAACCCAGCCGGGCGCTGGTGTTCGGCCTTAACCCTTTGGCAGATGTCGCATACGGCGACGTATTCCGCAACGTCCCGTTTCATTCCGGGCCACCAATATTCTTGCTTTATATCTTGGTACATTTTTGTGCTTCCGGGGTGGATGGAGTAGGCCGAATCGTGGGCTTCCGTGAGGATAGTCTTTCGAAAATTCTTTCCGGCGGGCACGAACAACCGATGTTTATACCAAAGGATTCCTTGCTCATCCAACCTGAATTCTTTGGCCTTTCCTCCCTTCATCTGATCCCTAATCTTTTCTACCTCCTTGCTTTGATTTTGGCTGTCTTTGATTTGGGCCGGGAGTTGTGGCTGAAGCTCTAGGTTTGCCACACTCCCTTGCTTCACCATGGTTAGGTTGAGGCGGGCGAACTCAGCTTCCAAGGTGGGCGGTAGGTCTTGGGCCCTTAGCATGTTACATGCGGGTTTCCTGCTTAAGGCATCAGCTACCACATTAGCCTTGCCTGGATGGTAGTGGATGTCCAAGTCATAATCCTTAATTAACTCTAGCCATCTTCTTTGGCGTAGGTTGAGGTCAGCCTGAGTAAAGATGTACTTTAGGCTTTTGNGCATAGTCTTACAATACCAAATATTACATGGGAACCCGAGTAGGTTCTAATAGGCCGTGTCTGACCGGATACAATACCAAATAACATAGGATAGCGGAAGCGAGGCTGCGGCGGTCCATCTATACTCCACAGGCATCAACTGGGGATTAGTCCCTATGGTTCCTCCGTACCATCCCCCTCCTCAGGGATCAGTTCGACTGGCATGTCCTCATCATCAAGAGCTAAAAGGGTAGAAATATGCAAGGGTGAGTACCAACCGTACTCAGCAAGTCACCACTATAGAAATGCAACCAATGCATATAGGGATCCAAGGCAGGTTTTAGTTTATTTGCGTAAAGCCAGTTTTCACAAGTTATTTTACAAGCCTATGGCCTAGCAGTTTTAACCATGAAAAGAATTGCCGCTATGTAAAGGTTGTCATTAATTAGAAGTTCCTTCATCACAATGTAACCTTCCCACGCATGGGGCAAGGTCACTCATGTTGTATTTATCCCAACTTCTTCTAACCAAATTAAAAACATGTGAGTCTAGTCAAGAGTAATACAAGTCCCGGCGCTCATTAACCGCGAGCACGGCTATTCGAATAGTTTAATTTACTCACACTGCAGTGGATGTACGCTTTTAATCCCACACTCCGTGACTCACCCAACACATGAGACTTGTCACGGCCCGGTTTTTCAGTTACCCTCGCATGGCGGCACCCGCTCCAAGGACTATGAATCCCCATTGCACCCCCGGCGCCACATTCCTACCTCGAGCCGGTTGTGAGGGGAGTCCTGGCGCTCCCGAGATTGAAGGTTACATCATACATATATAAAGCTTGACGTCATTAAACCACACACTTCCACATTTCCATACCGATATCCAGAACCTACCATGTCTGGGGTGCCACCCCACGAGAATAACCTAGTCCACCGGGTCTAACCCCACTCAAGAAGTGTGGTCGTACTCGGTTCGTTTCCTGCTTAGCTTCTTGACTCGGTCCTTAACTGACCAGGGTCGGCGGCTTACCGTTCCCAGAACCACCCATATTCTATCCGTGCCGCCCCAGTCGAAATCACTTTTGTTTAATTAAGTTTTTGGGTTTTCACAAAGGTTTTCATGCTGTGGGTGGCGCTTATGTCTCCACCCGATCTCTATCAATCACTCCCATCGAGTGATCAGTGTAACCACATCCACATATCCCACATATGGAGTGTATAACGTCTATGTAAGCAGGGCTAAGCAGTGAGTAAATAATCACGCGTAAAGTAATATACTCAGGTAACAAAGGTGTGTAAATACATAAGGATAAACAATATCAAAGGTAAGGCTTTAAGCAAATGTAGGTACGCGTTTTATAATTAGCATGCAATTTTATTTGCAATCAACACATTTATAAAAATAGGATCAACATGTTCGAGGAAGGGGGCGTAGTGACTTGCCTTGCTCACTTGAGGGTTCGTTATCAATTGGCTCAATTTCCTCCTCGCAGATATACCCTGTCCGGTCGAATAATAACGTCACGAACTACTCGCTAACACAAAAAGAGCCAAAAATTCCAAAAAGAAAATAACCCAACCAGTGCCATTGCGTAGATCACATTTTTAGAAAAATTATGGAAGTTGAACGGAGTCAATTGGACTTACGGTTGAGGAGATAGAATTTTGGAAGATTAATGGATTTTCTGAATGCGAAATGAATTTATTAAGTTGGAAAGGAATATTCTTGGGAATATTCTTTGGCTGAGGGGCTCAGAGGGGGGCATGTTGGACTTTTATTTTGGGAGTGCTTTGGCCTTAGCCCAAAGTGATGTAGGTCGGTTAGGGACGTAATACAGACTTTAAGAGGAGAGTTGGGTGAGTAGGGGGGGTATAAATTAGACTTCGTCGAGGAGAGAGGCTGTTGGTGGGTTTCGGCCCGGAGGATATAATATAGACTTTTGCAGGAGGACTCTTATGGGCTCGGCCCTGAAAGAAGAGGGAGGGGATTTAGACCTGCGGTCAAAGGCCCATGGAGAGAGAGAGAGTGGGGCCCACTGGCGGGTCCCACCTCTTTTTCTTTTCCTCTTTCTTTTTTTTCTTCTCCTCCTTCCTCCTTTTCTCTCTCCTTCTTATCTTTTCTTCCTCTCTCTCTTCTCTTTCTTGCCTCCTCTGTTCGTTCCGCCGGGGGAGAGGCCGAGGGCGCCGGCCGGCTGAGGCGCTGCGAGGGCGGCGGAGCAGCACGCAGGCGGCGGGGACGGCGCGCAGGCGGCGGGGACGGCGCGCAGGCGGCACGGCGGCTGCGGCCAGGCGGCTCGGTTGCGGCCGAGCGGGCGCGCGGCGCGGCTGGGAGCGGCGGCGTCGGCTCAGCAGCGCGGCGGGGTCGCGTGCAGGCTCGGGGTCCTGGCCTTGGCATGGCCGGGAGGCCGGCAGGCGGCTGGGCAACGGTGCCTTGGCGTCGGCCGGCAGGCTCTGGCGGGTGAGGCCGGGCGGCGTGCGGCAGCATGGCCGGGGTGGGTGCCGGCGGGTGGCGGCTGGGCGGCGCGGCGTCTGTGGTGGCGCAGCACGCGGCGTGGAATCACAACCTGAAGCGGTCTTGGGTAGCCCCACTATGAAATCCATACCAATTTCGTCAAACTTCCATTCCGGAATTTTTAATGGTTGCAATAACCCAGCCGGGCGCTGGTGTTCGACCTTAACCCTTTGGCAGATGTCGCATACGGCGACGTATTCCACAACGTCCCGTTTCATTCCGGGCCACCAATATTCTTGCTTTATATCTTGGTACATTTTTGTGCTTCCGGGGTGGATGGAGTAGGCCGAATCGTGGGCTTCCGTGAGGATAGTCTTCCGAAAATTCTTTCCGGCGGGCACGAACAACCGATGTTTATACCAAAGGATTCCTTGCTCATCCAACTTGAATTCTTTGGCCTTTCCTCCCTTCATCTGATCCCTAATCTTTTCTACCTCCTTGCTTTGATTTTGGCTGTCTTTGATTTGGGCCGGGAGTTGTGGCTGAAGCTCTAGGTTTGCCACACTCCCTTGCTTCACCATGGTTAGGTTGAGGCGGGCGAACTCAGCTTCCAAGGTGGGCGGTAGGTCTTGGGCCCTTAGCATGTTACATGCGGGTTTCCTACTTAAGGCATCAGCTACCACATTAGCCTTGCCTGGATGGTAGTGGATGTCCAAGTCATAATCCTTAATTAACTCTAGCCATCTTCTTTGGCGTAGGTTGAGGTCAGCCTGAGTAAAGATGTACTTTAGGCTTTTGTGATCAGTGAAGATATTACAGCGGTTACCGATCAGATAGTGCCTCCAAATTTTTAGGGCATGAACTACAGATGCTAGCTCCAAATCGTGGGTTGGGTAGTTCTCTTCATGAGGTCTTAATTGGCGTGATGCATAGGCGACTACCTTGTTGTCCTGCATTAATACACCTCCCAATCCGTGACGAGAAGCATCACAGTAAACTTCGAAATCTTTCCCGATGTCGGGCAAGACAAGGATGGGGGCTGAAGTTAATTTGGCTTTTAGCTGGTTGAAGCTACTTTGGCATTTTTCGGTCCAATCATACTTTTTCTCCTTTTTGAGCAGTTGTGTCATAGGGCGGGCGATTTGAGAAAATCCTTCGATGAATCTGCGGTAATACCCAGCTAGGCCAAGGAAACTCCGTACCTCGGTTACACTTCGAGGTGCTGGCCACTTAGTAACTGCGTCCACTTTGGTTGAGTCTACTGCCACTCCTCCGGCTGAAATTACGTGGCCTAGAAAACTCACCTCCCTAAGCCAAAACTCGCACTTACTGTACTTGGCATACAGCCGGTGCTCCCTTAACTTTTCCAACACTATTCGTAGGTGGGTCGCGTGTTCTTCCTCGGTTTTGGAGTAGATTAGTATATCATCTATGAACACTACGACGAACTTGTCAAGGTATTCCATGAATACTTTATTCATAAGGTTCATGAAATAAGCGGGGGCGTTGGTCAGTCCAAACGCCATGACCAAGAACTCATAGAGCCCATAGCGAGTAGAGAAGGCGGTTTTGGGTACATCTTCCGGGCGTACTTTAAGTTGGTGATAGCCGGAACGGAGGTCGATTTTTGAGAATACACTTGCCCCTTGAAGTTGGTCGAATAGGTCATCGATTCTAGGAAGGGGGTATTTATTTTTGACTGTGACTTCGTTCAGCGAGCGATAGTCCACACACATCCTTTGGCTACCATCTTTCTTTTTAACGAACAGCACCGGGGCTCCCCATGGAGAAGAACTAGGGCGGATAAATCCCTTGTCTTGGAGTTCTTGAATTTGTTTCTTAAGTTCTTCTAAATCGTTGGCAGGCATCCTATAGGGTCGCTTGGCTATTGGTGCAGTACCGGGCATTAAGTTTATGACAAATTCTATATCTCTGTCAGGGGGCATTCCTGGCAGTTCCTCTGGAAAAACGTCTCGGTATTCCCGAACCACGGGGGTTTTTTCCAAGGTAAGGGAGGCTAGGATGGTCTTTTGGTCTCCAGACACCGGTTTGAGGGGTCCGATCTTAATTCTTACAGGGTTGGCGCCTTGGGTGGCTAGTGCGATGATTCTTCGGGCACAGTCAAGGGTTCCTCGGTGTTTGGATAGCCAATCCATGCCCAAAATAATGTCAAGGTGCTGAGAGGGGAGGACTATTAAAGTGGTAGGAATCACCGTCCCTTGCAAAAGGAGTGGCACATTTTTGCAAACCCGGGTTACCATCAAATCCCCCCCTGGTGAGTGTATGACCATAGGTTTATTTAACTCAGAAAGCCTAAATTGCTGACTTCGAACGACTTTTGGTGAGATGAAAGAATGAGATGCACCGGAGTCAAACAGAACCGAAACCGGGACAGAGTTTATAGAAAACGTACCGAGAAGAACGCCCTGATCTTCCTAGGCCTCCTCCGCGTGCACGTGGTTCACGCGGCCATGAGCAACAGATGACGCGGACTGGGCCCGAACTGGGGCTTGCGGGGCTGCCCGGGGCGCAGAGGGTGTAAAAGTACCGCGGGCGGGGGCGGGATTTGTCTGGAATTTGGAGGGAATTTTTCTGGGCAGGGGGCATTCTCTGGAGAAGTGGCCTGCTCCACCACAGTTGAAGCAGTTCATGTTTGTGGGGCCAGAGCCAGGGATGGTGGAGGTAGGGGTGCGGAGTATTGCAGCGGGGCGGACGGTGGGTGTGGTGGGGGTGGATGCGGGGCGAAAAGAGCCAGAGTATACCGGCCTCCATACTTGTCCGACATTAGTTTTGAACCTTTGCCCTTGCTGCTGCTGCTTGTTCTTGAGGGTTGCGAACTTGCGCTTCCGGTTGGCATTCACTATCTTGTTATCAGCTTCCTTTCGGAGCGCCTTGTTGATCAGTCCTTGGAAAGTGTCATGGTCCTGCGTAATCAGCTGACTACGTAGTTCGTCGTTCATTCCGTTCAGGAATTTATCGACCTTTTCATCTTCGTCTGGGAGGTCCTGTGGTGCATAGCGGGCCAGTTGTATGAACTTGTTGAGGTAGTCCTGCACGCTCAGATCCCCCTGGGTCAAGGCCCTAAACTCATCTCTTTTTAGTTTAATAAGGGCCGCCGGAATGTACGCCCCTCGGAAGGCTTCAGTGAATTCTTTCCAGTCGGGCTCGTCCGTGTCTGCTGTGCGAGATTTCTTGTAAGTCTCCCACCAATCACTAGCTGTTCCTTCGAGCAGGCTAGTGGCATATCAGACCTTATCTTCTTCGTCGGCTCGCACTAGTTCCAACTTCTTTACCACAGTGCACAGCCAGTCTTCCGCTTCTAGTGGTTCTGCGGCCTCCGAGAAGGTTGGTGGCCTGGTCCTTATGAACTCTCCATAGCTGGGTGCATGCCGCCTGGCCCCAGCCGTTGCTCCGGCAGACCCGGATTGGGCCGAATGGTTCCCAGACCCTCCATTGTTGAGCATGTCGAGCATGCCTCGCATTAGCACGTTCTGAGTCGCCATCAACTCAGCGATGCTGGGGGGTGGAGGTGGTGGCGGCGTCGTATCGCGCGTACGGGCTGATCCGGAGCCCGATCTCGCGGTCCTTGGGTTCACCATCTGATAGCAGGGTGGCATAGGCAGTGTTAGCGTAAGAGGGTAGGGTTGTTTATGGTATAGCAGCGCTAATGTTGTTCATGTTGTGTTATCTGTTGTGAGACCACCATTCCCATAATCGTAGCGTAACTCATAATAATATAATCAGATGCACTGGTGCAAAGCCTAAGTACATCCTACTTCCCCTGCTAGAGTAAGGGAGGGAGGTACAACCACATACATGACGATGCAAAATAGGAAGGTGCGACCTCTTCTGCTCAAACGCAGGTTAGAGGGGTACAATACAGTAATGAACACCTCAGCGTCTACTGAGTCTAAGTAGTGGTGGTTGGGAACAGGCTCGCTGTCCAGAGGACCACCAAAGCGAGTCTAGTTCCTGGCGCGCAATGGGTCCTGCCTAAGGCAGAACCCACTCCACGCGCGGGTCCAAGGCCGGGTCGCGGCTAGCCTCGTCACCCATGCGGCGAGGGGAGCGGCTACGGCTGCGACTGCGAGGGGCAGTCTCGTCAAACTCGCGGTCGCCGTCGTAGCCTGAGGTGGTGCCGCGGAGGAGGCGGCTACGGCGACGTCTCCCGAACGTGGCCGGGTCACCGCAGCTCCGGCGTCCCCTGCGTGCTGCTGGGTCCGAGGTGGTATCGACAAAGGGCTCGTCGATCTCCACGACCCTCTCCTCTGGGTCCTCCTCGACGGGTATGACGGATCTGATGACGTCGTTGAGGGTGCCGCTGGCTAGTGCGGTGAGAGCTGCAGTAGTCGGTGCTGCCGAGAAAGCACGCAGCACTGGTGGCGGGGGTGGCGCCACACCGATCACCACATCGTCCTGGGTAGCTGTCGTGATGGGAGCGGTGGTGGTAGTGGTGGCGACGAGTAGTGCCGTGCCGGAAGCAGGGGTGAGTCCCACCCCCTGAGCAGGAGTCGAGGAGCGGGTAGCGGGACTCCCAGTAGTCGACGCTGCGGCCACCGAAGCACGGAGTGCGGCCAGGTACTGTGTGAATGTCGGTGCAGCCGTGCGGGAGCGGGTGGCAGTGGCTTGGCCGGCCCCTGCGGCTGGTGTAGACCGTGGGCTGAAGGTGGTGGCGAAGCCAACGCTGACGGTGCGGGTCGTCGTCGGCGCCGGTGTTGAGTGGACTGGTGCGGTCTGTTGGCGGAGTGTGGCGAGCGCATGCTCCAGCTCAGAAATTTTGTGCTCCTGGCTGTCGCACCGCTCATCAAGCAGCTCGTACCTCTCCCGGAGGTTCGAGATGACGGAGTCAGCCTCGCGAAGCAGGTAGCGGAGGTGGTCAACCTCAGCGAGGTTCTCTCCGTACCAGCTGACCAGGAAGAAGCGCTGGTTTCGAAGCTGCTGAAGGGCGTACTGGCCGTGGAAGGTGAAGTCCATCTACAAAAATTAAGCACAGAGTCAATAAGAATTTTTACTAAATCGCGTGTAGCGGGGTAGAGTTTTGCAATTAATATTGTTTTGGTACGGGGGTGCACTTATATGAGTAGGGATGAAAACGGTTCGAAAACGGACGGAAACCATCTTTATCGTTTTCGTTTTCATATTTTTTTTTCGGAATCGAAATCGGAATCGGAAACCTCGAATATGGAAACGGAATCGAATATTATCGAATACGAAAGCGGTGCGAATATGAATCGGAGCGAATACGGTAACGGATATTTATCGAAATATAAAAAGCCCTTAAACTAACCTTCTTAAATCAACGAAGAGACGTAGCTAAGCATTTTTTTCTAAGACAATAAATCAATATTTTTATTCTTTTATTAATTAATAATAATACAACTAGTTGCAAACTTTTACTTTCTTGGAAAAAAAGAACTGTATTCAATCTATAACTAACTATAATTATAATTTGGATGGTATGACCTAATAAAAATTAAAAAAATAGTCATTAGGAAAAAAATCTAAATTACTGGGACCAATAAAAATATCTCTATTTAATTAAACTTCTCAATACATAGTATAAATCTAAATATTTATAGTAGAGAAGGATGAAGCTACTCAGTTGTATATGAGAATTTTTTCCGTTTCCGATTCCGAGATAAAAACCTGAATTTGTTTCCGGAAAGTTTCCGAATTTCATTTCCGGAAAGTTTCCGACGGATTCCGGTTTCCCGACGGATAATAGTCTTATCATATTCGTTTCCGTTTCCGAGAAAAAAAATTCCGAATTCGTTTCCGTTTCCGAAAGTTTTCGACAAATTTCCGACCGACACTTTCCGTTTCTGAAAACACGCCCGGAATCCGAAAATATTGTTTTGGTACGCGGGGTGCACTTATATGAGGCTAAACCAAAACGAAGTCTCGGATGGTGGGTGCCAAGGGGTCTAATCCTACAGTCGCAGGCTCTGATACCAGGTTTGTCGGCCCCTGATTTTATAGCACAGGAAACCATATGTGTTTACAAATACCAACTCCCTGGATCGGTAGGTTGGTATACACACATTACAACTCTGGTACACATAGTCTGCATCGCATAGTCTTACAATACCAAATATTACATGGGAACCCGAGTAGGTTCTAATAGGCCGTGTCTGACCGGATACAATACCAAATAACATAGGATAGCGGAAGCGAGGCTGCGGCGGTCCATCTATACTCCACAGGCATCAACTGGGGATTAGTCCCTATGGTTCCTCCGTACCATCCCCCTCCTCAGGGATCAGTTCGACTGGCATGTCCTCATCATCAAGAGCTAAAAGGGTAGAAATATGCAAGGGTGAGTACCAACCGTACTCAGCAAGTCACCACTATAGAAATGCAACCAATGCATATAGGGATCCAAGGCAGGTTTTAGTTTATTTGCGTAAAGCCAGTTTTCACAAGTTATTTTACAAGCCTATGGCCTAGCAGTTTTAACCATGAAAAGAATTGCCGCTATGTAAAGGTTGTCATTAATTAGAAGTTCCTTCATCACAATGTAACCTTCCCACGCATGGGGCAAGGTCACTCATGTTGTATTTATCCCAACTTCTTCTAACCAAATTAAAAACATGTGAGTCTAGTCAAGAGTAATACAAGTCCCGGCGCTCATTAACCGCGAGCACGGCTATTCGAATAGTTTAATTTACTCACACTGCAGTGGATGTACGCTTTTAATCCCACACTCCGTGACTCACCCAACACATGAGACTTGTCACGGCCCGGTTTTTCAGTTACCCTCGCATGGCGGCACCCGCTCCAAGGACTATGAATCCCCATTGCACCCCCGGCGCCACATTCCTACCTCGAGCCGGTTGTGAGGGGAGTCCTGGCGCTCCCGAGATTGAAGGTTACATCATACATATATAAAGCTTGACGTCATTAAACCACACACTTCCACATTTCCATACCGATATCCAGAACCTACCATGTCTGGGGTGCCACCCCACGAGAATAACCTAGTCCACCGGGTCTAACCCCACTCAAGAAGTGTGGTCGTACTCGGTTCGTTTCCTGCTTAGCTTCTTGACTCGGTCCTTAACTGACCAGGGTCGGCGGCTTACCGTTCCCAGAACCACCCATATTCTATCCGTGCCGCCCCAGTCGAAATCACTTTTGTTTAATTAAGTTTTTGGGTTTTCACAAAGGTTTTCATGCTGTGGGTGGCGCTTATGTCTCCACCCGATCTCTATCAATCACTCCCATCGAGTGATCAGTGTAACCACATCCACATATCCCACATATGGAGTGTATAACGTCTATGTAAGCAGGGCTAAGCAGTGAGTAAATAATCACGCGTAAAGTAATATACTCAGGTAACAAAGGTGTGTAAATACATAAGGATAAACAATATCAAAGGTAAGGCTTTAAGCAAATGTAGGTACGCGTTTTATAATTAGCATGCAATTTTATTTGCAATCAACACATTTATAAAAATAGGATCAACATGTTCGAGGAAGGGGGCGTAGTGACTTGCCTTGCTCACTTGAGGGTTCGTTATCAATTGGCTCAATTTCCTCCTCGCAGATATACCCTGTCCGGTCGAATAATAACGTCACGAACTACTCGCTAACACAAAAAGAGCCAAAAATTCCAAAAAGAAAATAACCCAACCAGTGCCATTGCGTAGATCATTTTTAGAAAATTTTGGAAGTTTCGTCAATTGGACTTAATGAGGGAGATATGTTTTGGAGATTAATGGATTTTCTGAATCGGAAATGAATTTATTAAATTGGAAAGGAATATTCTTGGGAATATTCTTTGGCTGAGGGAGGGGGCATGTTGGACTTTTATTTTGGGAGTGCTTTGGCCTTAGCCCAAAGTGATGTAGGTCGGTTAGGGACGTAATACAGACTTTAAGAGGAGAGTTGGGTGAGTAGGGGGGTATAAATTAGACTTTCGTCGAGGAGAGAGGCTGTTGGTGGGTTTCGGCCCGGAGGATATAATATAGACTTTTGCAGGAGGACTCTTATGGGCTCGGCCCTGAAAAAGAGGGAGGGGATTTTGTGGACATGGGAGGAATGGCTGGCCCAGGGACGAGGGTATATGTGACTTTTGGATAGATTGCAAGGCCGGTTGGCCCAATGAAGTAGAGGGCTATAGACTAGAGACGGGGCTTAGGCCGACCACGGAGGAGGCATGTAGACTTTTTGGAGGCTTTATGGGCTTCGGGCCGACAAAGCAGGGAGGCGATATAGACTTTTTGCCAAGTCTTCGGTCAATGGGGCCCGCGGGGAGAGTAAAATATGGGGCCCACTAGTGGGCCTGACACGGTGTGGCGGCGGCGCGTCGGCATGGCGTGGCCGAGGCCCGTGTCCAGGAGGTGGCCGGGCGCAGGCCGACGCGCGGGCGCGGAGGCTCCGGTCGGCGCGGTGACTTGGCCGACGCCCGCGGCAGCGAGGAGGTCGGCTGAGGCAGCTCGGCCTGAACTGGGCCACGGCATTGGCCGGGCGTGACGCGGTACTGCCAGGACAACGTCGGCCGGGGGCTCGACCGAACGACGGATGGCTATACATCCACGGCTAGCTAGTGCATGCAGTGGGGCTGCGGATGCAATGCATCCACGGAGCTAGTTGCATGCATGTGGGTGCTTGCATGCATGCTATGCTACCACGGTTAGCGTTGCATGCATTGGGTGCTGCATGCATGCATATGCATCCACGACTAGCTAGTTGCATGCATGTGGGCTACTTGCATGCATGCATGCACACGTTCGGCCCGCTAGCTATATGGCGTATGCACGGCCGGCTGTGATGCGGCGATCGCTGCGAAGGACGGTCGCGCAAGGAATGGTTACGGTGTCACGTCTCACGACGCCACCGTGCCGCGGTAACGACGGTAGACGAGAAATGCGGTAAGGAAACGAAAGCAAGAGGAAGGGCAGGAGGGGAGCTCACCTTGCGGCAGCCGGGTAGCGGCGTACCGACCGACGGTCCTCGCACGAACTACGGTCGTCGAGGTACTGCCTGGGGCCGGTCGACCCGCGGATCGTCCTCGCCCACCACGTGTTCGCTCGGCAACAAACGAACACACAGCGTTAAGGAATAAATGTTAGCGGATTAGTGCAAGTTAGGTGTCAGGGGTCAGCGAGTTAGAAGTCAGCGGGTTAGTGAGTTAGAAGTCAGCGGGTTAGTGAGTTAGAAGTCAGCGGGTCAGATGTTAGGGATTAGCCGTTCGATAAGTCAGTCGTTCTCGGGTTCAAATGACGGCGCGGCGGCCTATCCGTCCTCTTGCTCAACTGAGGCCCAGCCGAAACCGGCCGCGGCGGAGCAAGCGGAGAGATGGCGGCGTGTGCGCGGAAGGGTGTGACTGAAGAGAAAGAAAGCCAGGAGGAGGAGAAAAGAGGATGGAAAGGGACGGGTTGCATACTGGCTATGGTTGCCCTTATATAGGCTTCACCGCACGAGCTCGTCTTAAATGGCCATGAAGACAGGGACGGGGCAGTTGCAGCGGCCGCGCGGGTTGGCGCGTATACTGCATAGGCTGTTGCATGCATGCTAGCTTGGGCTCGACTAGCTGCTTGCATGCAGGCATACGCATAGCTAGCTAGTTGCATGGTGCTTGCTCGTGGCTGGCTTGCCTGCATGCACGCGCATGCACAACTAGCTTGCTGCATGGCTCGCGGCGGTGCGAGGTGGGGCCGGATGCGTATGGAATGGAGGCAAGCTCGCCGGTGAGACAGGAGCGGAAGGCGACAGCCGGTGATGTCGTAGCGGCCTCGTCGTAGCGGCGCGGCGTGCGGCGACGTCGTCGCCGAAAATAGTATGGGGGAAAATTAGACTTTTCTCTTTTCCAACCTAATAGGAATGAAAAGGGCTTGGGGAGGTAACATGGACTTTTTCCAGAAAAAGCCCAGCAACAAGAAGGCCATAGTAGAGGGAGCTTACGTGGACTTTTTGGAGTAAAACTAATTTTGGTTAGAGTGAAAATCCTGGGACAAAGACCAGAAGATCAGAGGAGTAGGAAAAATGGTAAATTTCAATAAAAGTTTGGCACTGGCAAAAAAACAAAGAAACTGTCGGCATGATGCAAAAATTTAAACATGAAACAGAAATGATTTTTTATCGGTGTATTTTTATTTAGGAATTTCCCTAGGGTGTTACAGCAGAATAGGTTGCGTGAGCCCTGATTGTGGTGTAGGAGGAGATTGATGAATGTGATCAGTTTTTCCAAGGGGAGGGTGGACTTGAGCAGGAGACGGATGTGGGGATTCCAGACGATGTGATGATAACACTAGAGTTGGGGAATTTGGTGGGGATAGCGGTGTTGATGGAGAAGGTGCTCTTGGTGGGGAAGGTGATCTTGGTGGGGTAGGCAATCTTGGTGGGGATGGCGGTGCTGGAGGGGCAGCTGTCAATGGTGCCGATGGAGTTGGGGTCGTTGACAGTGGCTATCCGGTTAGGATGATGTCTCGATGATGCCACAATATGAACTAGTTCACTGCATCTCCGAGGAGTTCTATCCTCTCTAGTGTTGGGATGTCTAGCTCCAACGAGCTATGCTTGGCATGAACCTTTGCCACTTGCACCCTTGCGTAGTCGTCCGGAATTGGAGTGTTGTGGAACTATCTTCCTGGTATCGCTAATCCAATAACAACCTCTTTCGTCTTCCCAGCTGTGCCTATCGGAACGACAAGACTGCACGGTGTCGGACCAGTAATAAGATCCACAGGGTAGGGAGTTTTCTCAACCGACCCGACACTACTCGGCATCTGCACAGTCTGCTCGGATTGGGGAAATATGTTTGGAAAGGCTGTGGGATTTTGAGCTGCTAGAGAGTAGAAATGTTGCATCACTTGTGCGGCTATGTCTTCTTGCATCTTCTCTTTGTACTTGTCCCGCTTCCAATAACTTTTGGCTTCCTGTGAAATCCTACCTTTCAATTCGTCCTTAACGATTTACCTCTGACCCTCCGGGAGTGTTCAGGGTTGCCCAATGCTGCTGTGAGTTGGTCGTTCTCCCTTTTGGCAACGAACTCCCCTGTTTTCTCCTTCTCGACAATCTGTTGTAGAGACGAGGTCACCTGCTCGATATCTGGAGTCTCGAAAAGCATCTCACCTTCCTCTGTGACTTGCCCCGTGCTTCGTGCCCATACCCAGTTTTTGGTTTGTTCCTGTAGAGGTTCGACCAACAATGGTTTGCCTTGAGCTGCAAATTTTTCTTCTGTAGCTCGCCATTGGTCGACGTGATCGTCATATCCGCTTGACCCTAATCGGTGCGAATATTTATTTTTCTTTGCTAAGTCGGACATCTTTTTTCTCCTTGCCAATGCTTCTGGTGTTGTCATCTTCGTGACAAACTTATCCCATTCGACCTGTGAGATATTGTTGTACTCTTCGACTGGAGACTTGTTCTCCTGAACGAAGTACGTATACATATCTGACTTCCACTGTCTTCACCGATGAGACATTGTCTTCAAGGCATACGTCCTTCCCAGAACCACAGAACCAGGCGGATAGACTAGGTACTTTTCCAGCTCGTTCCACAGTAGAGTCTTAATGTTTGGGTCCACCTGTTCCCACTTCTCAACATTTAGTGGCTCATTAAGTCTGGCCACAGTCCTGCATGTGTTGCTAAACTTGGCCATCATGTGTCTTGGCTCGACAGGCTTCCCATCTGCGTTGAGAGCGGATATGTAGTACGTTTCCCTCGGCAACTGGTTCTTACTTCTCTCACCACGTCTTTTCTTTGCACGTCCTCCTGCACTTGCAGACGTGTCCATACACTCTGGGCCCGATGTGGTTGTGTCCATCTCTACTTCAGCTCTGGCGACAGTCTGGGCGGCCTTTCGTTTTGAGCAACGCCGAGTAGCCATCTGCATGAACACGCCATTAAACGCCTACGATCTCGATAGATATAAAAATTGGGATGCCAAACTTTCGGACTTACTGCCTGCTCGATAGGTATATAGTCGGGGTGTTCCTCGGGAGCAGGCACCATTTGCGCTATTTTTATCACAAAAGGGTCGCTAGGGGTGCGCCATGAATCCTCGCTAGACGTCGCTTCATTTCCGACAGTTGCTATGGGTGCCTCAGAGGGAACTTTGTCGCTCGACATTTGTTGTATGGCCGTTCTTCACATGTACAAATTTCGCATCTCAAATTTAGCACATTACAAATTTGTTTTAAGTCATCAAATTTAAAATACGACATGTTTTTAGCATAAGTTGTCTACAAAAGTATATGTCTAAAAAAATTAGCACATCTCACATGAATAATTTTCACATCATCACATCACACAATTTTGCACATCTCACATGTGAAAATTTAGCACATTACAAATTTGTTTTAAGTCATCAAAATAAAAATACGACATGTTTTTACCGTAATTTATCTACAAATATATGTCTACAAAAGTATATATCTAAAAAAATTTGCACATCTCACATGAAAAGTTTTCACATAATCACATCACACAATTTTGCACATCTCACAAAATATTTTTTATAAAATACCAGTGCCGGGGTGAGGGAGGGGGCCGGAGCGGGCTGCGGCGTCGGCAGTGACGGCGCGTGGGGTTGGCGGTGACAGCTCGCAGGGTTGGCGGTGATGACGCGTGGGGAGGAGGTGGCCGCGGTGTCGGCGACGAGGAGGCCAGCGGCGGAGTCCGAGGGGAGGAGGTGGCCGCGGCGTCGGCGACAAGGGCTTGCGGTGGTGTCCGAAGGGAGGAGGTGGCTGCGGGGTCGGCAGTGAGGCTAGCGGCGGAGGTCGGTGGGGAGGTCGACGGCAGCGGTAAAGAAGCGGCGTTGGCGTCGCCGATTCCGTTGGCGTTGTCGGCGTCGGCTTGGAGAGGTCGGCAGTGGCAGCAGTGGAGGCTCGGCGTTGAGTAGAGAGGAAGGCGGAGGCGGCGGATCTGGTGCGTGCCTGGCGGTGTTGGCGTCGGCGTTGGCGGTGGACGAGGGGGAGGCTGACGGCAAGGATCTAGGCGCGGCGGTGGATTTCGGCAGCCTGGCGGCGCTAGGGCTTGAACTCTGGGACTTTTCCAAGTCCCGCGTGCACCTTATGTAGCCTGCCACATCATCACATGCGGGCGACTTAAGCACCCGCATGTGAAATTATCTTTTCGTGCGGACTGCTAAACTCGCCCGCACACGAAAATAATCTTTCCGTGTGGTCAGCTTAATGGGCCACACGCATGGTACATTTTTCCGTGCGGGCCGATTAAGTGGGCCGCATACAAAAATAATTTTAAAATTTCTTTTAATAGTAAAAATTTTTAAATATTACATTTTAAAATTCAAATAAAAAATGTTTGTGAAGTTATTTATCACAAATTTGACATGTTTTTTGATTTTTTTTCTTTATCTTTCTTTCTTTTTTTTCTTTCTCTCTCTTTCTTTCTTTGTAAATATCATATTTTAAAATTGAAAGTCTTGTTGATTTTCGACAATTTGTTTATAAAAAAAGCATAAGATTTGCCCTGGAACTTTTGATGCACTCTTTAAATACAAATTTTAACTGATTTTTAATCCAACACAAATTTAGTACATGTCAACTCATTGGATCACAACATAACAGGAAGTGACATGTCTCTCCAATACGGAATACATTGTGTTATACATATGTTTCCCAAACAAAATCAATACAAAAACAAACTAACGTTTCACACTTTTGGCAACACCATCGGCCCGCACATGCGAAAAGTTCTCTTCGTTAAGGGTTCGCTCTATGCATTTGATCCGGTTAGAAAGATCGGTGAATAATGGTATGTCATCGTATTGGTTGTAATCAGACGTGTCTTCAATGTTGTCAATGCCAACGATGTGTTGCTTTTCAGATACAGCAATATCCATCCTCTCGTCAGAAGGGTCCTTCACATAGAAAACCTGTGCAACACGCTCAGCAAGGACCCAAGGATCATCCTTGTGGCCTAGTTTACTGCATTCCACAACCGTAAGGTCGTAGTAATCTAGGGATACGCCTGTTGTGTCGTCACCCATTGGCATCGAAGCACAGGGATCTAGATGTTTAGTCCGTAGTCAAGTTCCCAAATTTCTTGTTTGATCCCATAGTACGACTTTTTCTCGCCTATTCTGAGTTGTGCATTTCTTGTCCTTACTTATCGTGTAAAACGTATATCCACCGATGTCGTACCCTTGCCATGAGGTCACGAGTCTACATGGGCCAGTCGTCAGCCTCTGCAAAGTTATTTCCTCAAAGGATTCACCAAACGGCAGGTTTTGATCCTTTAACCATTGAGGAAATTTGCGCTTATGTTCTTTTGAGATCCAAGCAGCGAGTCGTTCGGGGTTGCAGGCTCTGATCTCGTTCATGTGTTGTTCAATGTACGACTCGACGATGGCGAGCTGTTGCAGCACGCTGCTATGTGCATCCGCTACAGCTTTGTAGTCGTTATCATAGAAACGTTTCTTGCCTACGGTCCCATTTTCAGTTAACCTCCCTTTGTGTAGAGCCGGGGTATCCTAATAGGAATGACATCCTTCATGTAATCTATACAGCACTCAACCACCTCTTCAGTTGTGTACCCCTCTATCGTTGATCCCTCCGGATGAGCACGATTGCAGACATACCCTTTCAGAACCGACATGTATCTCTCGTACACCCACATTTGATGTAGGTATAGGGGACCAAGTTCGATAATCTGAGAGACGATGTGGACAATCAGATGCTCTATCATATCAAAGTAAGATGGAGAAAAATACATCTCTAGCTGGCACGTTGTCTCAACTGCGAATGACTGAAGGGGTCCTAATTCCTCTGGATCAAAAACCTTGTATGAAATTCGATTGAAAAAGTAGCACAACTTTGTTGTCACTACGTTAGTGTGAGCTGGCTTGACCACTCTTATAGCAATAGAGAGGAAGACAGTTAACATCTTATGATAGTTATGAGCGTTGTATCTAGAGATAGTCAAATCTTTCATTGATACAAGTTTCATGATGTTCGATGAGAAACCAGTAGGGACTTTCAAACCATGCAAGCATCTACAGAAAGTCTTTTTCTCTTCTGGTGTCATTGAGTAGCATGCCGGAGGAATCTCGATCTTCCCATTTGCCAACTCTTTTGGGTGAAGGTCATACCTTATGTCCAAATTTATCAGGTCGGTACGTGACTTCAGTCCATCTTTTGTCTTACTCGAGATGTCTAGTAAAATGTCGATGGTGCTGTCGAACACATTCTTCTCAAGATACATTATGTCAATGGCATGACGAATCTCCAAGTCTTTCTAGTATGGTAGATACTTGAAAAAGATTGAGTGCTTCTTGAAAGGCAATGTATTATCTAGATCCGTTGCTTTCTTCCTCTTGTCTGCCTTCTTCTTTCCCTTCCCGAACACGACCTTAATATTTTTTGTCATGTCGAAGACCACAGTACCACTTCATGTTTAAGGGGCAAGATCGTTCTTTACTGTCTTGTCGAATAATCTGGCCATCGCACGGTACTTGTGTCCCTGTGGTAAGAACCAACGATAACGCATATACACTATCTTGCTTGAGGACGTCAGGTACTTGTATGACGTGTTGTCGAGACAGATAAGACATCCAGTCTTCCCTTTAATCTGGCCTAAGAGCGAAAAGTTCGCCAGTAGGTCGTTGATGGTAACGAATATGATGGCACACAGAGTAAAGTATTCCCTGCGGTATTCATCCCACACTTGTAACCCTTCTTTCCATATTTTTTCCATGTCCTTTATCAAAGGTTCAAGAAACACATCTATGTCGATCCCAGGTTGTTTTGGCCCTTATATAAGGATAATCAACAAAATATACTTTTGCTTCTGATAAATCCATGTAGGAAGGTTGTACATGGTGAGTAGAACTGGCTAGGTGCTGTGTGAGTTGCTTAGGTCACCGAATGAGTTCATTCCGTCCATGCTCAAAGCAAACTTTACATTTCTCAAATCCTTTGCAAATTTCGGATGTAGTGCATCAAAGGTTTTTTACTGTCGAGCATCAGCGGGATGTCGAATCATACCATTCGTCTTCCGGTTCTCTTGATGCCATCTCATCAACTCGACGTCGGTACGGTTTGAAAACAATTGCTTCATGCGATCTTTCACTAGCAGGTACCACGTCACCATGGCCGGAATATTTTTGTTTCTATCCATCGATGCATCTTGGTCGACAACCTCACTATTAGAGGCTCCGTTACCCGTTTTGTACCGACTCATCCCACATGTTGGGCAACTATCCAAATCAGCGTATTCCTTGCGATACAGTATACAATGATTTACACATACATGGATTTTTTGAACACCTAGAGATAATGGACATATCAGTTTCTTCGCTTGATACGTGTTGGACAGTAACAAGTTAGGCATAGGAAGCATAACTCTCAAGAAATCCATCAAATCGTTGCAGCTAGTGTCCGACCATCCGTGCCTGGCCTTCAATCTGAGAAGTTCAAGTACAGAACGCAGCACCGTATAATCCTTGTCACATCCCTTGGATTCGTCGTAAAAAAGGTACTTCGCTAATTTTTGCAACTCTTCCCAATTGTCCAACCCTCGAGTTGTACCAGTTAGGACCTCTGGTTCAGCGTGCCGCAACATATCCTCCAGGTCAAAATCAGCCTCTAAATCGTCAATACCAGAGCCACCAAATTTTGGCATCATTTCATGGGACATGTCTTCAATTATAAAATTTTCTGCCTCATCAAAGCAAATATCAGCAATCTCTTCATCAGGAACAGCGACTTCCCCGTGATAGGTCCATACCTTATAATCATCCTTAAATCCACGCTCCACTATGTGCCCCAAAATTTTCTTTGGGTCTTTCAACATTTTCTTATTCTTGCAATCAAAGCATGGACAATAAATATCTCTTCTATTCTCCCTCAAAGCATGTGCCTTTGCCTGATCAACAAATTTGGATGCTTCCTTCATGAACGCCGGATGAGTTCTTCGTGTCTCGTATATCCATGCCCGATCCATCTCCTAAAAAACATCTCTAAGTCTTATTGCATAATATGAAAAAAATATCCCCTAAAAATTAAACCTACAATAGATTACTTTTCATGCACTAGTGATTACAATAACATTGTATTTAAACTAAAAATAGAAAAAATTGCCTACAATAGTCCATTTTGCAAAACTACAAAATTCATCGCATTCCACCGAAGATATTTGAAATAAATGGAGGCAAACTAAACCAATATTAAATTAAAATAGTATGCACTAGTAAATACTTTTTAAATTTTGTTAAGCAAACAATATATTTGAGCTAAAAAAAGCCTACAATTGTCTATTTGCAAAAGTGCAAAATTCGTCGCATTTCATCAATGAAAATTGAAATAAATGGAGGCAAACAGAACCAACATTACATTAAAGTAGTATGCAGTAGTAAATACTTGTAAAATTGTGCCATGCAAACAATATATTTAAGCTTAAAATAGAAAAATAGCCTACAAAAGTCCATTTGCAAAAGTGCGAAATTCGTCGCATTTCCCCGATGAAAATTAAAATAAATGGAGGCAAATGAAAGAGAAAATTAAGCATGTAACCTTTTATATGGATGCCAAGCAAATATTTGAAGTTAAAAACCTCCCCCTTTATTTTTTGCTAAGTTTTGGAGAGAGAAACGTCGGGTTTGAATTGCTGCAGCTCGGGCTGGGGACCTAATATGGCGCCGATCATCGCATGCAGTCGGCTTAAGTTGCCCGCACATAATAATGAGTGTATTATTGCATGCGGGCCTCTTAAGGCCCCGCATCCAATGTCTCATGCGGTGCCTTAAGAGGCCCGCACACGATAATACGCCCATTATCGCGTGCGGGTGACTTAAGCTGACTGCACGTGATAATGCATTATCACGTGCGATCTTTGAACCGGCCCCCGGGGACCCTTTTTTGCAGGCGCGACCACTTATGGCCCGCCTGAAACCTAACAGGGGCCTCATACAGAAAAATCAAATCTGTACTAGTGATCCTAGGATGTGTTACATGGTGGCACTAACAAGGTAAATCGAACGAATCTACCACATGGCGGCACTAACGAAGCAAGATTTGAGGGACCTATCACACGCCAGCACTAACGAGGCGAGATTTGGGGATCTATCACACAAACACGGTACCTCAAATGAAATGAGATTTGAGGGATTTATTACACTATAGCATGAACAAGGCAAGATCTAAGGGACATATCACATGCTGACACTGACGAAAGGAGATTACAAGGGTCTATTGCACGATAGCTGCAAATGAGGCAAGAGCTGAGGGATCTATCACATGATGATGATAAGGTGGCAAGATGTGTGGAATGTATTACCTTGTGGAGCTGAGGCAGCGAGATGTACTTTCCACTTCACGGAGACGAGGCAACGACACAAGATGCGAAGGATCCACCGGCTTGATGCTAAGGATGAGGCAGCACCGCAGGATGCGAAGGATCCACCGGCTTAACGATGGGGATGAGGCAGCAACGCATGATGTAAAGGATCCACCAGCTTATGGCGCTTTGGTGGAAGGGGTGGATTTCGGGGAAATGCTACTTGAATAGAGAGAGGGAGGGGAAGGGGAGGGGGGGGCTTTTATTAACTTCAAGCTGAGTCTAAGGTGGAAAAGATGTAAATGGGTGCATCAGGTAGGGGCAAGGTTTCATGATTCAGCCGAAAATTACTTGATCGTTGGCTCGATTGTAACTAGGCAGAGGTCATGCGCACTAGAAATTTTATAATGTGGGTCCTTGGGTAGAATTTCCTCCATCTATCTTTTACAAATTCCGTAATATCGTCTCCCCTCTAGCGTATTTCAAAAGTGACCGATATGCATTTTGCAGGAGATTTGTGGACCCATTATAAAAAATTTCACCCCAAGTGGCTTGGAATTTAAGATATATCATCACATTTCATTACAATGAAATTTACAAAAAATGAAATACAATATATGTGTAACACACATTACTAATCTAACATAATGATAAAATGTGTATATATCCAACATGAATGTAAAGGACACTCGTATTACTGACTACTCAAAAATGTTATATAGACATATACCTTCTCTGACTTGTGTTTGACAGTTCTCAAATGGATCATGTACAGTCGAGGTCAATTTTTAATGCCACAGGCACAACATTTGCTACAAACAAACCAAAACAGAATAGGTAGGGATTCTTGCTGTATGGAAGTGCATTAAACATTATTTTTGTTTGGAAAATTGTTTGACCAGCAATGGAGATCCAAATGTGTGCCTCCAACAAAAAGGAAAAAGTGGAAGACATTGGTAGCAGCACTCTCAATAAATGTTGGATAGAAAACCACCAACACAGAGGTGTAAAGTGTTACTAGCACAGAACCACACCAGCCGGAGCCCAGCCGGAGCCCGGAACTAAACTCCGGAGCTCTCAGGTCGCAGCTGTTGAGCACCACGCGGCCCGGGCCAGACGGCTCCGTTCACGTTGCACGACCTACCCACCGCGCGAATTTTTTTTGTTTTTAGATTTTTTTTTTTAATATTTACAGAAATATTATAGCGCCGAAAAAATTTGCAAAACTAGACCCTGCCGCCCTTTGAAAGGGCGGCAAGCCGACGTGGCACAAAAGAAAAAAAAATGGGCCGGCCCGTTACTGTGCGACCCATTACACATCGCGCGGTAACCGCGCCAAACCGCGCGGTTACCGCGCCAAACCGCGCGGTTTGCCCGAATTTTTGAATTCTAATTTCGATTTGTAAATTTGTCGCGGTTTTGCGCGGTTACCGCCGGTAACCGCCGTACCGCCGGGTGGCGGTAACCGGGCCCCCGGCGGTTTTTTAAACCCTGCCTACATCTAACAATATATATTTATATAGTACCACAGGTAAAACCCTATTTCATACAATGCATTTATCCAACCAAAGTTCTACAAAAATACAAGTGATATCCTAGTTAACATCATATATTTAGTCACGTATATAATCTACGAATATTACCTGAAATCGAAGTTTGAAACCGGCAGGGCTTCGCCTCTTCTTTTCTTCTCCTCCCCTTCTCCTTTTTTTTTTTGATGTGGAGAGGTTAGGAGGGAATGGGCTCCTCAAAGGAGCCGGCTGGGCTTTATAGGCGGCCAGGCCTGCCGCCCTCTGTAAGGGCGGCAAGGGGGTCCTGCCGCCCTTTGCCAGGGCGGCAAGAGGGCAGGAGGGCGGCAAGAGGGCAGGAGGACGGCCGTCCCGCGCCGTCCAGCGCGGCGTGTGCCACGTCGGCTTGCCGCCCTTTGCAAGGGCGGCAGGGTCTACTTTTGTAAATTTTTTGGGCGCTATAATATTTCTGTAAATATTAAAAAAAAAAATCTAAAAATACAAAAAACTCTTCGTATGATTCGGTTCAGTTTTAACCTTTAATGGGCCAAAATGGGATTATGGCCGGTCCACGTGACCATGAGTTTCATGGGCCGGGAATGGGATTTCTGCGGACGTGTGGCCCACGCAGCCACGCTATGTAACAGGAATGGTGGTGGAGGGGACTTGTGTCACCAAAAAAAAAATACAAAAGACTGGCAGGGGGACCCACCTGCCAGCACCTCCTCTACCTCCCAACCATCTAGGCTTCCAAATTTCACATGGATTGTGAAGAAAATACTTTCCCATTTCTTAGCTGCTATGTCTTTCCAATCAAAGAACGAGCGTGTGTATTAGAGGTGAGTGTTCAGATCATCAGATGCTTACATTTTCAATATGTCTTTCAGGAAAAAAAGCTTGTCCTGCAACTGTTCCAATGAGTTAGATCTTATATAAATGTCATATGTATAAGAAATAAAAAAAAACTCGATAACCCATGCTGGGAGAACCCTATTCGGTTAATTCTTGACATGTGTGCTTTGAGAACCCAGTCTCATACACGAGGGTTTTACCCTCCAATGGTCAATTTTTAACATGTGTTTTTACAAAATGGCCAACTCTTTTGGGAAAGGAAGCTTGTCCTGCAACTGCTCTGATGAGTTAGACCTTATATAAATATCACAGGCATGAGAAATAAAAAAAAACTCAATAACCCTTGCTTTGAGAAATTGACCCATACACAAGGGTCCGTCCTCCGTAGTTCAATTTCATAACACATGTTTTTACAAATGGTCGATAAGTGATTTTTTAATCAGACCTAAAAGTTCGTTCTCATGAGAAGTCGAACCAGAACCTGAAGTAGCATTATAACCAGTAGGCTCTAGGCCCTCTTCATAGGTATGAGAAATAATAACGTTAAAAATAAAGAATAGTACCTATAAATGTAGTTATCTGGTGAATCCAAAGGTGCTTGTAGTTAGGATAACCTATCTTGACCAATATATGCCCTCTTTTTCTAGAGCCAGAGTAGCAACCCATTTGGGTTGGATGTCTGAAGAATTTCTGATACGATCAGAGCTACATACCTAGTTTTGAAAAAAAAA